>APFE031590008.1:0-21427 GCA_000404065.3 Pinus taeda | reverse complement strand
GCCATGCATATTTGCACATTTTGTATTACAGCTCTTTTCTTGGACTCATACATAACCCTTCAGATTAAGGGGGGGAATTTTGGACACCTAATCCTAATGGGTTAGTGTGGAAGTCGAACAGACTAAGTAGTCCAAGGGACCTTGGGATGTGAATCCCAACCGTCACCATATTGTACTATAAATGTACATCTATTGTTAATAAAAAATGCAATGCAAGCTTTATCTTTCCTATTTGTTCTAGCTGACCATGTCTGTTTAACAGTTTCATCAAAAAGGTCTCCAAAATGTCCAATAGCAGTCAGCAGGCACATGAGGAGGTTCCAGTACCAATAAATTTTATAATTAATTTCTTAGAAATGTGTTTTTCCACTCTGTTTTGAGGAAAAACAAAGTATTTTAGGTTTTATTGTATTAATTCATGTATTTTCAGTTCTCTTGTATGTAAATCACATCAGTGGAAACCTTGGTCTCCTTCCCAAGCCTCAGTAGCTCCATCCCCTGCAAAGCAAACAAAAATCAAGAAAAATTAAGTCATTCAGTTCATCAAAAGGCTCAAACAAAGTGAAAATCTCAAAAAACATAGTTGGAAAATAAAGTCATATTACAAACATTATAAAAGTGGGTTTTTATGAATAAAAAATTAAAAGGCTCCTTGTATATAAACGATTCTCTCAATTCAAAATCTCATTTGCATTCAAGAAACAAGGTTGAGCAAAGTGAAGGTCGTGTTTAAGCAAAGGGAGCAAAATGTGGAGAAAACTGTGTAAAGTTGTGGGTGCGACACACTGGGTGAGTGGCACGGCGCATAGGGCTACAATCTTCAGTGTTATTTTGTTCTGGCGCAGTGCACATAGAAGGCGTGACGCATTGGGTTTGAGGCATGGCACATAGAGCTACCAAGCTCAATTCGTTTAAAAACTCCCTCAAATTGCCAAAATCACTCAAGTCTTCTAGTTTGCAAGTAAGCTAAGATCTCTTCCTTGCTAGTGAAGGAGTTTTCCTTAAAGTTTATGGTGGTTATGTAAAAGAAAAATCAAACCCTACTTCCTTGCCATTTCTTAAAAAAAAATACTGCTTAGGGTTTGTACTTGTCATTTTGCTGCCAAGTTTTTACTTCCACTCCTCCATTCATTCTCTTAGCTTATCCACCCATTCCCTAACTACCATATTCAGCCATCCCTATCCCCAACCCCCATTTTCCCAAATCTTAACTAGAAATCCCCAAACCCTAATTGCTATCCCTAAAAGCTTACACATTACTCCCTAATCCCCTATTTCCCAAACAAAAACCTGTCCTAACAGTTCCAAAATCCCTCATATTCTCTCCCTCCATACTCCCTCATATACTTTTCCCTTGGTGGAAGAAAATTAAAAACACCATAAATATCCCATTACTCACCAAGAAAACTCACTCACTAGCAAAAATGGAGTCTGATCCTTCATATGATTATGATAAAGAGACACACAGTGACTCTCCTATAGAGGTACATGCACCAAGGAGGCCTCATAAAGGTGGAAAACATATACGAGAGGAACCTACTACCCTCGCTAAGCTACATGCCTACCCTCTCACCATCACATGCTTCCAACACCAATCCTTCTATGAGTTTTGTGAGATGGTTGTTAGAGTTTAGTATCACCATGAGTTGGCCCAGTTGTTTGTGCTTCATTTACATAAAGGTCAAGCCACTTTAACTGGTGTAACATTCACTTTAACACTAGAATCTATTTCTCTAGAAATCGACATTCATAATATTGGAGAGCACTGGAATAAGAGGCAACAAATTGAAAAGCAAGATTATGAACCATACATCAAGCTTGGTTATTTGAGACAACTCAGCAGATTTTTTCCCTTTCGGTACCTGAAAGATTCATATGCTCCTTTAATGAAACTGATAATGAAGTATTTCAACTATGAGGGCCGGTTTTGTCGCCTCTATGCCTATCATATCCAGTTGTTGATGAACTTTACCAGGGTCAGAATGATGAATCTCCCCTACTTCATGTGCTGAAATATTGAGAAGATGACCACCCTAGTACAACACAAGATTCCTCAGCAGTAGTTCAACAATATATATCATTTTTCTCTCATTAAAATTGTGGTCATACATCAGCTCGGTTTGCAGGGCATCACATGGGAGGAGTTCATTTCTCATGAGTTCTTCATAGCTCCTCAAGGACCTCCTGAGGCTTTGCATGAGATAGGTGGACCTTCATATTAGCAGGAGGGTGAGACACAGACCACTAGTATGCCGGTGTTTATCACCTATCAAAAGGGCACTAGACAGTTGTTTGCAGCAGCAAAGCGAGTATTATCTCCACCCGCGGTGGAAGGGGTATCGCTTCGTTCATCAGCACGACAGGTTTAGGACCAAGGCAAGAGGCCATTACAGGATGAGGGGCCTTCAAGTGAGCAGGAGATTGATTTCATTCTCATTGAGGACGATGATACTGATTTGGGCCCACAAAGCTCAAAACTCAAAGAGGTCATCCAGGAGCAACAGGTAGATATCAATGCTTTGTCCCTCAATTTGGAAAGGGTTAAGTGGATAATAAAGTACCTAGAGCAAAGAAACAAGTAGCTTGAGGATCAGCAAGCGTTTATGGAGTTGCAAAATGTATGAGAGAACCACCAAGCTTCCAAAAGGAGGAAGGTGGAGCTCACATCACTGGAGCAGGAAATTAATGCCGATCGAGAATCATGGCTTGAAAGAGTTAATATCCACTTAGAAAGGTTTTTGGACAAGGCCAACAAGGAGAAGACTTTGTTGAGGCATATGGCTTATCATTACATGGCGAGAAACAAAGTTTCCAAGGCAAGAATTAGGGAACGCCAAGCACAACTGCAGAAGGAAAATCAACGCAGGTGGGAGAGGAACCGAGCAGGCATAGGACCGAATGGTTAAAGCCATGAGCAAAAAGACAGTCGAGAGGGAGAAGAGAGATTTAGATCGAAGAGTCCAAGCGACCAAGCGAGACAGTGAACAGTGAAACCTGGTAGGAGGACTGAGCATAGAGAGCAGTAAAGCCAAGCAGAGGAGACAGAGGGCTGAGCTGACCATAGGCAGCATCGAGTACCAAAGAGCTTGAAGAATGAAGCCTTCCCATAGAGGAATCTGTCCGGATTGAGCATCACAGTTGGCTCTTTCTACTATAGACCGAGAGTCGCAGACCAGGTAGGAAGAATAAGAGTCTGTGTACTCCAAGTGGCTTGGGGAATCCAAGAACCACCCTGCCAAGCAAAATCTGCTTCAGGAGAACTCATATTGAGTCCCTGCATTTGTAATTCTCTGCTTAGGGACATAATAAAACAAGGCCACCACTGAAGCTGGACCGGAGACGTAGCCCTGGAGACTAGGGTGAACTCCCTATTAAAAATGGTTTGCGTCTAGTATTGCTTACTGTATTTCTCTGCTGTCTTTCCATTCAAAATCTCTGTGTATTGGCAATCTGATCGATCTGTTATTTCAATCACACAGAACACACACCAGCACATGAGTCTATAATACCTTTGTTTATTAAATCTTCAACTGAGGTCACTCATAGGGTGAGAATCAAATCACCGCATTGATCCAACTCGGGTGGAAGCCATTCAAAGGATTGATTTTCCACGAAGTAAGAAAGGAATCCAATCATTCAATGGTAAGATGAATTTCTTACGTCGCTTTGTGCCTAATCTTGCAGAACATTTAAGGGAAATCACAAATATGCTAAAAAAAGATAGTGTAGTGAGATGGACTGTGGAAGCAATCAAGTCTTTTAATTTGGTGAAATTGGCCCTTTATTCAGCTCCGGTTTTGATCAGCCCAGACTATACTCAGGATTTTATTTTGTTTTCATTTGCCTTAGATCATACTATGGCAGCAGGCTTGATGCAGGAAAGAGACCAGCTTGTGAAACCAATTGCATTTTTTAGCAAAACCATAAGGGATGTGGAATTAAAGTATAATATTATTGAAAAATAGGCCCTTGCTTTGGTAAAGGCATTGAAATACTTTCGGGTTTATATTTTACATTCTCACATCCTTGCTTATGTCCCTAATGCTGCTGTTAAAGATGTCTTAGTGCAAACAGATTCAGAGGGGAGAAGAGGCAAATGATGTGGAGATCAAACCCACAAAACTCATCAAAGGACAGGGGCTAGCTAAAGTGATGGCTGAGTCAAATTTGCATGCCTTGGACATTAATCTCGTTGCTGCTATGTCAGAGGAAGATGAAAAGAATCTGCCCGTTCATGTATCAGAAAATTTTCTTCTTTCTCCTTGTTATTCGGACATTGTTTATGTACTCCAAAATCTGTCATCACTGCCTGGAATGGCTAAGAGAAAAAGTAGGACACTGAAATTGAAGGTTGCCAAGTTTTGTATCATGAATAGTGGATTCTATTGGAAAGATCCTGGTGGTGTCTTGCTCAATTGTTTGGTTGAAGAAGAAGCAAGACAGGTTATAGAAGACTTTTACAAGAGAGATTGTGGAGGCCATCTTTTCTGGAAGAAAACAACCAATAAAAGCTTGAGAGTAGGATATTATTGACCAACTCCTTTTGCTGATGTGTACAAAATAGTAGCAAGCTACAACGAATGTCAGATTTTTCAAGATAGGAGGAAGTTGCAGCCTTTACCACTCAAGCCCATTGAAGTAAGTGCTCCATTTGAACAGTGGGGATTGGATTTCATCGGTGAGACCCATCCTTCTTCTTCAACGCAACATAAATGGATCCTCACAGTGACGGATTATTTCACCAAATGGATTGAGGCGATTTCCACGAGGTAGGCCACTGATTCAGTAATTATTTCATTCCTTGAAATCAACATTTTGTCTCGCTCTGGTTGTCCAAATCTGATCACTGACAATGCAAAAGCCTTTAAATCTAAAAGAATGGTTGACTTTTGTCATAAATATCAAATTACTTTGGGGCACTCGACTGCCTATTACCCACAAGGAAATAGATTGGCAGAATCCTCAAATAAATCTTTGGTCAACATTATCAGAAAGCTGTTGGAAATGAACAAGAAAATTTGGAAAAAAAAGCTGGTCAATACGCTTTGGGCCGATAGAGTGAGTCAAAAGAAATCTATAGGCATGTCTCCTTTCGAGCTTGTGTATGGTGTGGACACAATCTTCCCAACCTCTTTGGCAGTCCCGATGGTCAAACTCCTACAAGAAGCAGGCATCGAAGATGATCACTTGCAGTGGAGAATCAATCAAATGATTAATTTGGAGCAAATGGAGACCAAATTAAAAAATTCCACTTGGGTTGGAAAGTAGATAGGAAGAACTTTGAAACATGCACACTTGGAGAAAATTTTGACACTAGGAAGGTCTCCAAAAATTGCTACAAACAGGCGCTATGGATAGGGACATTAGCGCGGCGCATTGGGTAAATTTTGCTCAGTTTGATCAAGAACACTCTGTTTTTCGCCTAGCTTTTGACAGTTTGACTTTTTATCCTTCTCAATGTCAAAATTATGATGTAATTTCATGGTAATTGATGTATCATGATGTAAATATGTCAAAGTTTCACTCATGGAGGTAGATTCATCTATCAAAAAGTTGTTTGAAACTGAATGAATTAGTTCCCTAGTTTCTAGAGGCAAGCTGCTCCACTGCCTAATTTCTAGTTCTTGGTTTAGAATTAGTTGGAAGAAATCCTAAATTTGCGAGCTTGACACCTAGAGGCTAGGATGAGTTATGGTTTTTTTATATCTTCTGATTTTTTAATCATTAGCATAGTTGGACTTTTGAGAAAGCAAGGAGCTTTATTGTATACTTAGATCAGTAGTTTTGGCTAAGGAATTGAGACCAGGGTTCGCAACACTCTTTGGGATTCATGTGGCATTTTTTTTTGGTACAGTGTTTTCTTCTGTAATTGTGAATTTATTTATGTGTTATGTATGCCATTATCTATCTTGGTTCTTCTTAATTAAATCAAACAAGGGAAAGGGTAGAATCCATTGAAATTGCAGTGCTCTACCTAAGGTTTGGTTTAAATTTTGATGTTTTTAGCTATTTGAAGAGGATCCCTAAGTTTTCTTTACCTCTTCAACTCCTCACCTGTCTAATATCTCCATCTCATTCAATTTGAAGTGCCAAAATCTATTGTCTACCTTGGCCCATTGAGATCTCTGCAAAACTGAGCCTCATTCCCCGCACCCAAAATCTGCCTTTCCATTTGAGCCAACAAAACATCTTTAAATTCAATCAAACTCATTTACATACATACTTAGCCTAAAATCAGTCAGCATATTAGTCATCTCAAGCCCTCATCGATCATATTTTTCTAAGATTGACTAGGAGAGAGCCCTCTCCCAGCCTGGTAGGACTAGCTACCAGGTTAAGCGTGGTTTGATGTTGTCTTAGATCCTACCTTTCTCAGCCTGAGGTAGATTTAGGCTCTAACATAGTGGTGACTCCGCTGGGAAAGAGATTTTTTTGTTTGTTGGTTTTCTTTGTTTTATAAACTACAGACGGAGTCTAAGGATTAGCCAGGTAGCCTTTTAAACACTTTTTCTTTGCATTAGTGCAAGTAGATACAAGCTACTTCAGTCAATCTTTGGTCTAGTCTTGTAAACGGAGTATCCAGCTTGCAAATCGCCTCGGTACATCTCATAATTCTAGGCTTTTGGATGATAAGTTTAGGGTTTGATAGGCTGAACAAATTGCTAATGTTGATTTGATTTCTTGGAAATAATAGCACACTGGCTTCCAGAAGATATACCAGAGCAAATCCGGATCCTGATCCTCCTCCTGTGTATGAAAATCCCAATCTTATTTCAAGAATACTTCGGTAAGAAAGTTCTGTGATTCCAGTGTTCAAATCTCATTCATTTCCTGTGTTTTTTGAGTATCTTGAAGATCTTGAGTTTGACGAACAGTTTGGTCTGTAACCGTTTGAAACAAAATCCGAAAGTGCGGTTGGTTCTACTGTCCTGAATCTAGAATTTGTCAAAGTTCTTGAAACTGAAGAGGCCAATAAATCAATTGATGATTATATCTAGAAACAACTCCAAACTTCAATTGTGCCTTCAAACATTTTTGATTTCTTAGAGTTTGCATTTGTAACCCTTGGGTCCTCCGCGATTGCATCTAGCTCTGGAATTCCCACCGAACCTCCTTTCATTCCCACTATCCCTGTGTAGCCTTCTATTTTCGATAAAAAATATGGAGTGGTGTCACCTCCGTCCACTCCTTCTACTCCTCAAACATTCAAAATTTCTTCGCCTGGACACACTACATCAGCTGCACCCACTCCCCCAACATCCCCAAGATTGATTGCAAATCCACCAAGAGCAATGGCTGCTCATTTTGCACCCCTTGTGCTGCCTCAAAATTTAGATGATATGCCCACCGATTATCAAAGAAAAATTCCATTGTTTGATGGCACTCCTCACAGTGTTACGGCTCAACAACATGTGGATAGGATGACAGACTTCTTCGACCTTCATGAGATTGATGCAGAAAATGTGACAATGAGGCTGTTTGTACAAAACTTTGGTGGTGAAGTAAGGAAATGGTTCAGAGCTTTGCCAGCTACAAGTATCACTACATTGGATAATTTGTAGAGACAATTCTCGGATCACTGAGAAGTGAATAAAAATCCCCTTCAGATCCTTTCCAAATATGAGAGCATCAAGCAGAATGTTGGTGAGTCTGTCCAAGATTCTTGTATTAGATTCAACTTTGTTTACAATGCAATTCCTGATCATATAAAGCCACCTATGGGACTTTATTTGATAAAGTTTCCAGATGGTTTCGATCCTGATATGGCCTATCAATTAAGAGAAAGATATCTGGCCACTTTGGAAGACATGCAGAAGATTGCAGTCAGCGTTGAAGCAAATCTTCTTGCCAAGAGAGCTAGAGAAAAGGATGAAAAGAAAGTAACAATATAGGAAGAGGTTTCCACTTCAGATCAGGTGCTTTGGAAGATGGAGAATATGTTTGATAGATTAACAATTGACAAGCCTGAAACACAAGTCAGAAACCCCAACTTCTGGTCAGAAGAAACCACAATTTAGAATCAAACAAAGAGAGCAGCGAGCACAAGACCAAATAGCACAACAACAATAGGTGAAGACACCCTTGCAGAATTTTGTACACGGTCCAGAATCAAATGAGGAGGAGAATGTGATTGGAGAAGAGAATCATTTCTTTACACGTGATGATATGCCAATTTTTATTACTGAAGATGAGGAGTATTCCGAGAATTCAGCTGTCCAAAGGGATGAAAATTTCATTTTGGAAAATGAAATAGTTCATGAGGAAGAGTCTGATGAGTACCAAAGAGGATACATGAATGCTTTGTCAGCTCAGTAGTGAAAATATTCACTCAGAAGTAGAGATGTGCCCATAAATCCAATTTAGAAAAGGATGGAGGCAGCAGCGCCAAAGAATGATCCTGCCATTGTGCAGAAAAAGGGAAAAGAGATAGTTGATCCTACTACCAACAAAACGCCATCAGCAAATGAAAGATCCAATAAGCCAAGTGTGTCAAAGGAAAAAATTGAAAAGAGGGATGTTTCAACGAAAGAGGTAGAGAAAATTTTAGTTTTTAACATAGAAAATTAAATTGCTAAGTTGAAAGTATCTATTCCTTTGACTGAGTCGATGGAGAATAGCAGCTACAAAGGTCAGGTGTCTAAGATTTTGAATTTAGATCCATCATTTGATATGGTGAACATGGAAGATGATATACCTTAATTGATTTTTGGTCCAACGTTGGAAAGTCAGTCTCAAGATAGTGATGTAGCTCCTTTTTACATCAGTCGCAGGGTGCATGACTACGTGTTACACAATGCTATGCTTGATTCCGGAGCCTCTCATAATATCATGCCTAAGGCCATCATGGAGAAATTGGGATTGGATATCACTAGAAAGTATCATGACCTTTACTCTTTTGATTCTGTAATATTAAGGTGCATTGGTATTATCAAGGATTTGGTGGTTAGTTTGGATCAGATTCTAGCTAAAAATGTTTTGATGGATGTGGTTGCGACAGATATACCTCCTTGATTTGGCATGCTTCTTTCGAGATCTTGGGGAGCAAAGATTAAAGGGACAATGCAGCTTGATTTATCCTATGCTACCATTCCCATGTTCGATCAGATGAGGAAACTATATTGGGAAAAAAATATGAAGTACATGATCACTAGCAAGGAGAAACTGGTAAATCATCCAATCAACTTTGTACATACTGATTTAGATTCATTTGTTTTGTATTCAGATAGCTTTAATGATGTAAATAGCCAAGTAGTTGAAGTAGAAGACATTCCTGAGATCACTAAAAATTTCAGAGAGGTCTTAAAGCAAGAAAGACAAAGACTTGATAGTACCACTGAGCAATCAGCCTTCCGACAATAGCAACATATTGATGGACAACAAGAAAGAGAAATAGAGAAAACAGAATTTTAACATTTGGAAGAGGACGTAGCATGGATTTTGATGGCATGGTAGGAAGGGAAGGTGCTGGAATTGGCATTTGGATATGCAGCCTTGTTTTCACCCCAAACAAAGTGCCAAGCAATGTAAGGGTCTATTCTTATAAACTAGCTTTTGACTGTTCAAATCATGAGGTTGAATATGAGGCTTTAATTGATGGTTTGCAAATTCTTAGAAAGTTAAATGATAAAAGAATTTTAGTGTATGGCGACTCCGAGTTAGTTATCAAGTAGGTGAAAGGGGAATACCAAGCTAAGCATCCTTGAATGTGGGCCTACCGCAATGCGGTATTATATATCTTGAAAGTATTTTCATATTACACTTTGACCTGTGTCCCTCGTGTTCAGAATGTCATTACAGATTCACTTGCAACAACAGTAAGTAATTTGAAAATTCTAATGAATTCAAACAACAAGTTTGAGATTCATGTGAAACATGATCCAGATGTCCGCGACAATCAAAGGTATTGGCAAGTTTTTCAAGATGATGAAGAGATTGATGAATTTCTGCAAAATAAAGGTAAATTCAAAGACACTTCTATTGATGTGGAGTATGATCATGGTGAGGTGGATATAGAAGTCAATCAGATGGAAGTTTTGTAGCTGAAGGACAACATTATTCTTAAATGTATAATACCTTTAGAGGAGCTGTTCCATCAGGATGATGTGGCTCGAAAACCGAGCTTGCTGCCAACCGAGAAGGGAGTTGAGGATGTGAACATTGGATTAGCTAAAAATCCTAAAATGGTGAAATTATCAAAGGCTTTGCCTCCACATGTAAAAGCAAAGTATATCAGTTTGCTATCTTCTTTTATTGATGTATTTTCTTGGGATTATTTAGACTTGAAGGCATACGACACAAGCATAATTCAGCATATCATCCCAATCAAGCCAAATAAAAAACCTTTTCGTCAGAAGCTAAGAGTAATAAATCTGAAGCTGCTACCCTCAACTGAGAAGGAAGTGAATCGGTTGTACAAAGCTGGTATCATTGTCCCCATAATATTTTCAAATTGGATTTCAAACTTGGTGCCCGTGTGCAAGAAAATAGGTGAGATTCGGTTATGTATTGATTTTAGGAATCTGAATAAAGTATCTTTGAAAGACAACTATCCATTGGCCAAGATGGATCACATACTTCAGAAAGTAGTTGGGGCATCCCGCATGTCGCTACTCGATGGGTATTCGGGTTATAACCAAATTCTGGTCCACGAGAATGATAGAGACAAAACAACGTTCACTACTCTGTGGGGAACTTTCCATTGAAAATATGCCTTTTGGATTGAAAAACGCTGGTGCAACCTTTCAGCGGGCGATGGATATCGCATTTGCTAATGAAGAAGATGTCTTTCTAGTTGTTTATCTTGATGACTTGATAGTTTTCTCTAATTCAAATGAAGAGCACCTTTATCATTTGAAGATTGTATTTCAACGATGTAGGAAGTATGGTATATCTCTCAATCAAAAGAAAAGTCTGTTTGCCATGGAAGAAGGTAAGCTTCTCGGTCATATTATATCAAAGGAGGGCATCCGCATGATCCGAATCGGATCCATAAATGACTGTCATAGAATCGTGACTAAAACAGGTCGAACAAATCCTTGAAGAATCCAAACCACAATCGAAAACACCCTGAACCAGTGGCCATGGCAGCCGGCGTGGAATGACGAGGACTTCGGTCAAAGCGCGTTGATCAAAGCCCATGGAGACTGCGCAGGAGGTCAAAATAGCCCCTGGGAGCCCTAGATCGGGAAAAGGAGTTGGTTTTCAATGTGCGTTAGTGCTTAACGCGCATCGTTGGGCAAACAGGGCCGAAATGGTAGAGCTTAAGCACTTGGTCATGTTGGGAGCCAGGGGATCATGGGAAAAAAGGTAAAAAGTACCAACGTACGACGGTGGGACCCACTTCCTGGAAACCAGTGGTTTGATCGGGACGCCATTGAATGGTAAGAGGTTTTGGAGAAAGCAGAGTGATCACAATCAGCGATCGATGTGTAGTAGCAGAGGAGAGAGAAAAACTGCCATGATCGCGTGTTATCGATTGAGCAAGTCAACAACACTCGACATGCGAATGATGTTGGATCTCGACGAGCCCAGATCGGACGGCTGAGATTGCGCCCGATAGACAGAGTAGAATTGACAGGGGATTAAGCCACGATTTAAGAGGATTTGGAATCCGTTGACTGCCGCGGTGGAGAAAGTAATGAATCAACAAGCGGACTGGTGTAGTTCCAATGGAGACACGTGGCTACTTATTGAGCATTATGCTGACATCGAACAGGGAACGCCAAGCACAGATGCAGAAGGAAAATCAACGCAGGTGGGAGAGGAACCGAGCAGGCATAGGACCGAATGGTTAAAGCCATGAGCAAAAAGACAGTCGAGAGGGAGAAGAGAGATTTAGATCGAAGATTCCAAGCGACCAAGAGAGACAGTGAACAGTGAACCCTGGCAGGAGGACTGAGCATAGAGAGCAGTAAAGCCAAGCAGAGGAGACAGAGGGCTGAGCTGACCATAGGCAGCATCGAGTACCAAAGAGATTGAAGAATGAAGCCTTCCCATAGAGGAATCTGTCTGGATTGAGCATCACAGTTGGCTCTTTCTACTATAGACCGAGAGTCGCAGACCAGGTAGGAAGAATAAGAGTCTGTGTACTCCAAGTGGCTTGGGGAATCCAAGAACCACCCTGCCAAGCAAAATTTGCTTCAGGAGAACTCATATTGAGTCCCTGCATTTGTAATTCTCTGCTTAGGGACACAATAAAACAAGGCCACCACTGAAGCTGGACCGGAGACGTAGCCCTGGAGACTAGGGTGAACTCCTTATTAAAAACGGTTTGCGTCTAGTATTGCTTCCTATATTTCTCTGCTGTCTTTCCATTCAAAATGTCTGTGTATTGGCAATCTGATCGATTTGTTATTTCAATCACACAGAACACACACCAGCACATGAGTCTATAATACCTTTGTTTATTAAATCTTCAACTGAGGTCACTCATAGGGTGAGAATCAAATCACCGCATTGATCCAACTCGGGTGGAAGCCATTCAAAGGATTGATTTTCCACGAAGTAAGAAAGGAATCAAATCATTCAATCATAAGATGAATTTCTTACGTCGCTTTGTGCCTAATCTTGTAGAACATTTAAGGGAAATCACAAATATGCTAAAAAAAGATAGTGTAGTGAGATGGACTGTGGAAGCAATCAAGTCTTTTAATTTGGTGAAATTGGCCCTTTATTCAGCTCCGGTTTTGATCAGCCCATACTATACTCAGGATTTTATTTTGTTTTCATTTGCCTTAGATCATACTATGGTAGCAGGCTTGATGCAGGAAAGAGACCAGCTTGTGAAACCAATTGCATTTTTCAGCAAAACCATAAGGGATGTGGAATTAAAGTATAATATTATTGAAAAATAGGCCCTTGCTTTGGTAAAGGCATTGAAATACTTTCGGGTTTATATTTTACATTCTCACATCCTTGCTTATGTCCCTAATGCTGCTGTTAAAGATGTCTTAGTGCAAACAGATTCAGAGGGGAGAAGTGGCAAATGATGTGGAGATCAAACCCACAAAACTCATCAAAGGACAGGGGCTAGCTAAAGTGATGGCTGAGTCAAATTTGCATGCCTTGGACATTAATCTCGTTGCTGCTATGTCAGAGGAAGATGAAAAGAATCTGCCCGTTCATGTATCAGAAAATTTTCTTCTTTCTCCTTGTTATTCGGACATTGTTTATGTACTCCAAAATCTGTCATCACTGCCTGGAATGGCTAAGAGCAAAAGTAGGACACTGAAATTGAAGGTTGCCAAGTTTTGTATCATGAATAGTGGATTCTATTGGAAAGATCCTGGTGGTGTCTTGCTCAATTGTTTGGTTGAAGAAGAAGCAAGACAGGTTATAGAAGACTTTCACAAGAGAGATTGTGGAGGCCATCTTTTCTGGAAGAAAACAACCAATAAAAGCTTGAGAGTAGGATATTATTGACCAACTCTTTTTGCTGATGTGTACAAAATAGTAGCAAGCTACGATGAATGTCAGATTTTTCAAGATAGGAGGAAGTTGCAGCCTTTACCACTCAAGCCCATTGAAGTAAGTGCTCCATTTGAACAGTGGGGATTGGATTTCATCGGTGAGACCCATCCTTCTTCTTCAACGCAACATAAATGGATCCTCACAGTGACAGATTATTTCACCAAATGGATTGAGGCGATTTCCACGAGGTAGGCCACTGATTCGGTAATTATTTCATTCCTTGAAATCAACATTTTGTCTCGCTCTGGTTGTCCAAATCTGATCACTGACAATGCAAAAGCCTTTAAATCTAAAAGAATGGTTGACTTTTGTCATAAATATCAAATTACTTTGGGGCACTCGACTGCCTATTACCCACAAGGCAATAGATTGGCAGAATCCTCAAATAAATCTTTGGTCAACATTATCAAAAAGCTGTTGGAAATGAACAAGAAAATTTGGAAAAAAAAGCTGGTCAATACGCTTTGGGCAGATAGAGTGAGTCAAAAGAAATCTATAGGCATGTCTCCTTTCGAGCTTGTGTATGGTGTGGACACAATATTCCCAACCTCTTTGGCAGTCCCGATGGTCAAACTCCTACAAGAAGCAGGCATCGAAGATGATCACTTGCAGTGGAGAATCAATCAAATGATTAATTTGGAGCAAACTAGAGAGGAGGTATTTCAGAACACTTTCAAGCTGCAAAAGAGAATAAAAAATATATATGATCAAAAGGCAAAGGTGGAGAGGTTTCAAATAGAAGACGTAGTGTTGAAATGGAATGTGAGGAACAAAGAGAAAGGTAAACATGGCAAGTTTGAAAATCTTTGGAAAGGATCGTATATGATTGCTGCATATCAGGGCCAAAATGCTTTCCTCCTGCAAGAAATGAATGGCGAAGACTATCCTGGTGGGCCGGTCAATGGTCGGCTACTCAAACAGTACTATCCGTGAAGTGTTTTCTGTTGTTATATGTATCATTGTACATACCAATTTGTTTAAATTCCATTGCAAGCATGTACTATTTTCATTCTGCAGTTTGGGGCCCAAGGTGAAGGCTATAAAACTGAGGTTTGATTCCAATTTTAGTTTGGTTTGTTAGAGTTAGGTCTTTCAGTCTATTTCAGTCTTGAAATTGAGTTAGTTTTGAGTCACATTTCAGTCCTGAAATTGAATCAAGATTTTGGTTTTGATTTGTCGAAGTTATTGACTCTATAGCCCAATGGACGAAGGCACTGCCTGATTTCCCAGACATCTGTAGTTCTTGGCACCTTCAAGGAGCTACCATCCCCATTGGAGCCAATGTTAGTGTCGGTATCTTCATCCCTCCATCAGAGATCAAATCCTCTTGTTGCATTTCATGTTAGGTGTCTCGCTCAGTCAGTTGCATTCCATTAGGAGCATGGATCATCTGACAGTAGTGGCTTGTTTTACATTTTCCCTCATGTCCTTTACCTGCTGGCCCATTTCCTTTCATCAAGATCATCTGCAGTCACTTATTTTCTTTAAAATTCCAAGAGTCATTCTTTTAGGGTTTCGCTTTCCTTAGGTCTAGGGTTTCATCAAAAAGGTCTCCAAAATGTCCAATAATAGTCAGCAGGCACATGAGGAGGTTCCAGTACCAATAAATTTCATAATTAATTGCTCAGAAACGCGTTTTTCCTCAAAACTCTGTTTTGAGGAAAAACAGACTATTTTAGGTTTTATTGTATTAATTCATGTATTTTCAGTTCTCTTGTATGCAAATCACATCAGTGGAAACCCTGGTCTCCTTCCCAAGCCTCAGTAGCTCCATCCTCGGCAAAGAAAACAAAAATCAAGAAAAATCAAGTCATTCAGTTCATCAAAAGGCTCAAATAAAGTGAAAAGCTCAAAAAACAGAGTTGGAAAATAAAGTCATATTGCAAACATTATAAAAGTGGGTTTTTATGAATCAAAAATTAAAAATCTCCTTGTATATAAACCATTCTCTCAATTCAAAAGCTCATTTTCATTCAAGAAACAAGGTTGAGCAAAGTGAAGGTCGTGTTTAAGCAAAGGGAGCGCAATTTGGAGAAAACTGTGTAAAATTGTGGGTGTGGCGCATTGGGTGAGTGGCATGGCGCATAGGGTTGCGATCTTCAGTGTTATTTTGTTCTAGCACGCTGCACATAGAAGGCGTGGCATGTTGGGTTTGAGTCGCGGCGCATAGAGCTGCCAAGCCCGAATCGCTTAAAAACTCCCCCAAATTGCCAAAATCACTTAATTATTCTAGTTTGCAAATAAGTTAAGGTCTCTTCCTTGCTAATGAAGGAGTTTTCCTTAAAGTTTATGGTGGTTATGTAAAAGAAAAATCAAACCCTACTTCCTTGCCATTTCTAAAAAAAAATATTTCTTAGGGTTGTACTTGTCATTTTGCTACCAAGTTTTTTCTTCCACTCCTCCATTCATTCTCTTATCTTATCCACCCATTCCCTAACTCCCATATTCAGTCATCCCTATACCCAACCCCCATTTTCCCAAACTCTAACTAGAAATCCCCAAACCCTAATTGCTATCCCTAAAAGCTTACACATCACTCCCTAATCCCCTGTTTCCCAAACAAAACCCTGTCCTAATAGTCCCAAAATCCCTCATATTCTCTCCCTCCACGGTCCCTCATATACTTTTCCCTTGGTGGCAGAAAATTAAAAACACCATAAATCTCCCATTACTCACCAAGAAAACTCACTCACTAGCAAAAATGGGGTCTGATCCTTCCTATGACCGTGATGAAGAGACACACAGTGACTCTCCTACAGAGCTAAATGCACTATGGAGGCCTCATAAAGGTGGCAAACATATACAAGAGGAACCTACTACCCTTGCTGAGCTACATACCTGCCCTCTCACCATCACATGCTTCCAACACCAATCCTGCTATGAGTTCTGTTAGATGGTTGCTAGAGTTCAGTATCACCATGAGTTGGCCCAGTTGGAGTTGGCAACCCTTCTCAAAAAGATAAATTTAGGAGGCTTTCTTCTCACGGTGGTTTTGCTTGACCTTTCGTTTAACTCTGCCAACTCATTGGATAAAGACTTGATGGTGCAAGTCAAGCTCTAAAGATCAATATCTTCTTTGTCCTTGGCCTTGCTTATGGAGGCATGAAACCTTTTGTCCATATCTTTGGAGTCCTTTGATGATTCATCATCAATAATGACTCTGATCACATGCAAGTCCTTTTCAACTGTGATTGCTTCTTTATATTTTTCCGCGAGAGTTTCTATGGAAGTTCCCTTCACGAATTGTGTGATGCTTGTAGGTAAGGCATAAGTATAATAATCGATAATTCTGGAGTCATGAGATTTCGTATCCTTAGGAAATATGTTAAATATATGATTAAACCTCTGATTGAAATATTTCAATTTCTATTTATGCTCCGGCTTAATACTTCCCAACTCTCTTAATAACATCGCAGGGGTTTTTTCATCGATTTTTTTTCAAGGAACAACTTCTTAAACCCCTTCCATTTCTAGATTCAGTTTAGATGAAGGTTGTGATACCATATAACTACTCTACCATCCAAGGTACATAGAAAAATTCTACATGCAACATCATCGTAACGTACCTCATGCATTTGCATATGTAGGTAAAAATTGTCCAACTGGTCCTTTGCTTTCAATGCTTTGTCCGGGTCATGCTTTTTTAACAGCTTCTTGTGTGCCTCAGCATCTTGTGTAACACACCCAACAGTGAAAGTTGGCTCCGATTCATCCAATCCAGATCTTGGTCTGCCATATTCGCGTCTCTGTGGCCCTCCTCTTTGTCAGAGTCTAATGGATATTCTTCTTCCTCTCCGGAATGTGATGGATCTTCTTCTTATTCTTCACCACGTAACCCATAGAAAGTATCATCTAAGAGTACAACATTGTCTGGTTCACCTTAGTTAAAATATATAGGCTACTCTAGTTTATTTTTGCTTTTTACAATCTTTGTTAGTTCTTCAAGAGTGGCGAGAAACAAATCTTCAATTTTCGAAACCATTATCCCAGTAGGAGTGGTCACGTTCTTGTTTTGAAAATAAGGAATGTTGTGTACTCCAGAAATAGGTCTGATAGCCTTTGCAAGCTTATGGGTTATAGGCCAGATGGCCCAGATGTGCTCGTAAAATATTTCACAAGTTTGTTCAAGATTAGGCTGAGAATATCCACTAACTTCAGGAATATGAACAGGGGAGGCATTAGGAGTATTGATCCCTTGACCATAATATGTATGGTGAGGGTGGGTGAGGTTATAAGCCATAAAATTATGGCTTCCCTCCTTCTAGTTCTAGAAATGTTGACCGTGTTTGACCCACCAACATTTAAGAGGTCTCTCTGATATGTGATGTCAATTAGACCTCACACCATTTGGGATAAGAGCCACATCTGGAATATGGTCTAGTTATTAGTTTCTTAAATATTTTCCTTGGCTCTAACTATCAATAATAGAGAGCAATGTAGGTGTGCCTTCAAAAACTAAGTGTTTCTAGTGAGTGTTTGATTGTAGGTTTGTCAAGGTTCTTCTACTGTGGAGGGAAAATAATGTGAGCCTCTAAGAGAGAGGTAATTGTACCACTCAGGTAGAAACACAGACAAATAAGAGATACCCATATAACATCCAAAGGAATAGTACACTAAAATGTGATGGGAATTACAACCATTACAACACATTCTTAATATGGTAGCACTAAAACCAAATAACTCAACTAATTTAGTATAGGCGAAAAAAAACATGAATCATAAACATTCACAGAACAATGTTACAAACATTCATAGTGCATGCATGAAGAACACGTTTGCCATCAAGTTTCATATATTAAGTAAACATCTCGAGACGCATTTATACATCGAACACCACTAGCTCCAATAGTGGAGCATTTGAGCCACCACTTGCTCCTCAAAAGAACGAGCTTGTCTCTTTAATTCGTTGTGGGAGGAGCCAAGGTGAAAATTCCTTTTCTCATACAATTAGAGTGTATATATAACCAATGGGGTGATGTTTCACCTTCCTTGTGACCGTTTGACTACCCTCATGACTTTTTTACTTCCTATGACTTTTCAACTTTACATGACTCTTCATCTTTTGTACATGTCCTTTGGCCTTCCACTTTAGCATACATTTTCGAATAGTACATTACATAATCCATAATAATGATGTGGAATATGATGACTTATGACATGACATGAAACTTTTGACATGGACTTCTTGATGACATAGAAATCTCAAGCCATTCTTTCTACTCCTTTCTATGTGTCTTCTTGGGAATTCTCTTTTATCCACCTCCATATGGCTTAGAGGTAAGGAGTCTTCAGTGATATCATGTCTTGAGTTGTGGTCAAAATCTAGTGTCCCTTTTCTTTCACTTGATTGATCATCTTGCATAATCATCTACAAATATATTTTTCATCATGTTCCCTTCTCCATATCATTCTTCATCATTCTATCATGGACTAATAGAGTACCTACATCTGCAAATCACTCATGACAAGATGAAATCAGTCGGATAAACCCCTAGTCTAAGATTTTTCATGTTGGTCCACTGAATGAGTCAGAACTAGGTGGGAGGCTGAGGGAGAGGCTCAATGACTGCACAATTATGCAACTCATGTAGACATGGGTGAATTTTGAGCCTTGAGACTATGCAATATGAAGTTTACGTTGGATCAAGGAAGACAATTGTGCAGTTTGGGAGCTATGTGAGTCGAGATGAAGGGTTGAGAACTAATTTAGGCTACTATGTAGTTCCGGAAGGTAGAGAAGACCCTGTGGTTGCAAAATTGAGTAGTTCAAGATCTTAAGAGCTCTAGTGTCTGACTATGGTAAGCCATTATATGGTAATTTTGAGCGAGAACTACACCCAAAACATAGTCTGAAGCATTTCTCTCAATCTCAAAATGTTATTTCATATCAAGTAAGGAGAGCATTGGTGGTTAGAACATGTGGTCAGTTGGATGAGGACCCATGAAATATGGGAGAACCCCAACCCAAACTTGCCATAAAATTTGGAAAATCCTAAGAAACTACGAAGCTCAATTAGTCTAGTTGAGGTTAACCACTCATGAATGAATTGAATCTTAGCAAGATCCAAATTCAAACCATTCTCATCAATAATGTATCCTATGTATTACACCTTATTCATCTTGAAGGATCATTTTTCCAAGTTTGCATATAGATTATGCTACCACATTGCGTGAAGGACCTATTGGATATGCTACAAGTGTTCTACCAAACGTTTGCTAAGTTTGAGGATATCATCCATATATACCACCATAAAATAATTGGTGAAAGGATGAAAAGTGTCATCCATCAACCTCATGAAATTTGTTGGGCCATTCCTCAAACCAAAGGACATGACCAACCATTCAGAAAGAACTTCTTTGGAATTGAAAGAAATATTCCATGCATCAATTTATTCTATTGGGACTTGGTCGTAGTTGGACTTTAAATCAATCTTCCAAAAGTACTTATCCCCTTGAGATGTTAATTTTTCATAGGGATACATTTTTCTTAGCTTTGATAATTTCATTTCTTCATGAATACATTAAGTTCACTGCATATCATCATTACATTATTCATATCGACACCATTATTCATCAGCATATGTAATTATATAGGAAGAACAACATAATCATCATCAATGCAACAAAATATATATGAAAATTAGAAGAAAATAATTCACACATAGAGACACCAAGATTCATCTGAGACGAGGGAAAAACCCACTAGGGGGAAGAACATTGCAAATATTCTTCTTCTTAGATTGTCATGAAATGATTTAGCACAATAGAGTACAACGATCCATAACGATATCTATACAACGAAACAACATTCATATCCATGAAACATATATAATCATGATTATAATCAAAACCCTCATTCTGATGACTGTAATGTACTCTCACTGACTGTAGTCAACTACTGGATACTGTTATCACTGAGCAGAGTCTTCAAAATACTGAAATCTCATCGTTGAGTCTTAGACGCATGGAGGAGGAGCTATGCGAACATCTATAACAATCTTGGAAACTCTCTGTGAACTATATGCCAACATCTATGGTAGCCTAGATGCTCCCTATACCATTCTATGCATGTGTCCGAGGGCCAACGCACTAGATCTGCTCCAAACCCTTCGACACTCTCTTCTAGTTACTGTGCATGCACTTGGGACTTCCTAGACACTCTCAAGACCACTGTGTGCGAGTGTCTGGGGATTGAAACCTGTAGATATGCCACTAAAACCATGGACGCTCCCATAGGATTTTGTGCTACTGTTTAGGGCTCTATGGACATTGTCTTTACCACTATGTTCCAATGTACAGGGACTAAAATTCCTAGTTCGATGTTAGTGTCCGGGAATTAGAAAACCCTAGATCAGTGAGAGCTTCATCCTTGAGATTTCATACCCTTGCATTAACTATCCTCAGAAAGACCTGTGAAAACCAATACAATAAGAGAAGAGAGGATGGATTGATCAATGTGTCCAAATGAGCTTGAAGTCTCTTCTATTTATAGTCTTTCATGAGGGTCCACTTGGGGTTGAGGTTGACCTTTCCAAATTAACATGTGCTTAGGGCTGACCTAACCCACTATGGATGAGTGAATAAATAAATTCAAAAACCAACTTTCTCTTGTCCAAATAAGGTGATATTTAGGTTAATTTTTGTCCTCTCGAAAAGGGGAATATAATGCAATTATGATCTCAGTCATTTAAGTTTTCTAAGGTGGAATTTGACCGCAGTTGAAAAAATTAACACTCCCTCTCAACTAAGGAGAATTCCACCTGCGAATATTTGTCCATCAATCAATATGCCATTCTTTTGTCTTGAAGTTTTATCATGTATCTGATGAGCCCCAATTTTGGTACAATTCGGGCTCATTTTGGCCTACTTTACTTGCTCAAACCATTCATCTTTATTTGCTTATGCATGCATTTCTTAGTTATTTCGTGTTGTTTGTAGGAGGAAGGTTAGACACTTT
>APFE031589999.1:0-12132 GCA_000404065.3 Pinus taeda | reverse complement strand
TAGAAATTGCCCCAAAAGGTGCAAAGAGAGGCCGATAGAATTTTTCAATTGAAAAATATGTATTTTAATTTTCATAATCAAACAATAACAATTCAAACATTAAATTTATTTATTTATTTATTTTTTACTAAGTTTATAATTTGTAAGTATATCAGAGTTTGTTAACAAAATCATGCATTCTAGAATGTCATTACAACTGCAAGCTGAAACATTAGATACTAGACACTCAAAATGCCAATGCATTCTAAAAATCAACCAAATTAAATTAAATTGAGTGGGTCACAGATCCAATTATGCATGCAAAAACATTTATAAAAAACAAAAATTGTAATGTGGTTAAAAATTGTATTGCTAATACATGGCTTAAAAGTTCAAATTCAAAGGTTAGAAAATATGCATCTAGGAATCAAATCACTATGCAAGGATATTGCATTCATATTTAATTATAGGTTCCTAAGAATTGAGATAGTCAAGTAAAATTCAATTAACCACATGAAGTTTTTCTATTTTCAATTGTAAATAGTGTTTTTCCATTCAATTGTAAACGATGGAGAGTTCATTCATGTAATGGGAAAATTTGACATCTTTGCATATTCATCTAAATTTTTATTTTCAATGTAAAGCAGTAATTGTCTCCACAATTTTTTATGTAAAGCAATAATTGTCTCCGCATTGAGTACTGAGTGAAGAGTACTGATTAATTTCTAATTGTTGATAGTAAATGCTCGCTACTACAATACATGGTTGTTTGATTTTTGGACATGGGCTGGTTTTGAAAAGTGGTAACCAATACTAATTGGGTTGGATTTGTAGTACTGGTGAGGTAGCTTTTCCAAGTAGATGCAACAGGCATTGGCATCACAACAGGCTACCAGCTGGGCAACAATAGTAAAATCTGCTACTGAGGCAGCTGCTCTCAGAGCTGCAGAAATAAGCAAAAGGCTCAAAGGAGAATTTGTTAACAAAGAGGAGAAGGAACCTAGGAAAACGAGACGGCAATTTTTTACTCTTATGTTTATTTATTTTCACTTTGTTCTGGACTTGTGTCGTTTATGTTGTTCTTCTTAAAATAATTAGTAACTTCTTTTAACTTTTATTTGAATTTCTTCACTTTGGCTTATGCTTCATGTTTTGTTCATGGCATTATTTATAAAATATATAGTAACTTTATTTTGAATATCTGTTTTTTCAAGTCAAGGTCGAAATCAAGGTCCCCTGTTAGACATCATCATCGCTGGTGTTATCGATCTTGTTCACCATCTCCCATTCGATATCGTCAAGATCACCGAGAGAGGTCAAGATCAAGAGATCATCATCGTCACCGAAGCCGTAGTAAATAGAGAAATGATCATTACATAGATTCTCTTGTTAATCACCGTGGATATCATGGTATGTGACAGTGGGAAAGGAAGAAAGATCATTACCCTCGATTCATCAGGAGAAGCAGGAGTAGGAGTTGGAGCCGATGTAGGACAGGGAAGGCACTGCGAGGTAATTCTAGGCCACATAAAAATTGAAAGAGAAGACATCCATCCCGAGAAGTAAAAAGGAAAGGCTTCAGATCTGCTTGTCAGACCATGCATTCAAAGTCCCCATCAAAGGATTCAAAAGAAGGCAGTCTGGAGAATGATTCCAGCACATATCCAACAGAGAGGAGTCATAAAGCAGAAGTCAGGGATACTCTAAAGAAAAGTTCACAAGATGTTATTGAAGATGAGAATAAAAAGATCACATCTCAAGGAATGAGTAGGGGAGACCGGAAATCTGCTCACTATTCTAGACATTCAAATTCCAGACTCAAGGATTCACGAGAAGCTGGTTTGGAGAATGATATGTGCACCTTTCTGCCAGAGATGAGAGAAAGGTATATGGAAATGATAAGGGAAGACAACCTATCTTCTCATCACTCGAAGGATTCAAGAGAATGCAGTCTGGAGAATGATATGGGCATCTTTCTAGCATAGAGGAGATATAAAACTGAGGGAGGGAATACTGCCAAAAATAATGCATGGAATACTAGAGACGACAAAGATAACATCAAAATAACTCAAGAACTGAAAAAACAAGATCAGATATCTGCTGACCTTCTAGACATACAAGAGCAGGCAGTTTGGATAAGGACTCGAGTAGAGAGGAGATGCATACGTCAAGAATTGGAAAGGGATGATCACAATTCTACCTGCAATTCTAGGCATTCAAATTCCATATCAAAGGATTGTAAAGAAGGAAGTTTGGAGAAAGATTTGAGTGGATGTTCCACAGAAATGATCGACAAGGTAGAGGGAGAGGATGCCATCAGAAAAGATGCCATAGATATTGATGAAGGCAAGGATAATGGGGGTTTAGGTAGATCTGAAATCCAGATGAAGTATCTTGAGCATTTGAATGCCAAGCAGGTTATAGAGAAACATAGTGATTATGAAAACGTTGCAAGGGAAAATCAGGAAGACAAATGCACTGAGGATTTAGAAAAAGCTCAAAACATCATGGAGAAAAGGAAAAACAATGCAGGATGTAATGTTTGATGAGAATATTGGGGAGAAGATAAATGTGAGTAAATATTCAAGTGTAGGTCAGAGAAACTTCTATAGTGAAGATGGGGAAACACACAAGAAAAACAATGTTGGTGTGAAAAAAATGCAATTCAGATGACATTGATAAATTTAAAGAAAAAAATTTCAAAAAAATACAAAAGATGTAGATAGCAAAATAGAACTGAGAGAGATGGATGATATGGCAAGGAAAGGGAAACGAAGTAGTTGAAGAAAGACTTGAACTGGAAGAAATGATGTTGTGCAGAAAGGATAAGAATTTAGTGGAGGATGAATAAGAGATCCATAAACAAAAGAAACAGTTTAAAAAGGAAAGGGAGGTTAATAATAAGAAGAAAAGGAAATGGCATGAAAGTAGACACAGGAAAGAGGATGGGAGTGAAAAACATAACAAAAGGAGGAAAAAGCACAAGCATCATAGATCTTCATTTATTCAACATAACTTCTTCATCTTATTCAATAGAATAGAACTTTCCTCTTCAGATGCAACTGAGAGAAATGACAAAAGGAAGAGAAAGCACAAATGGCGATAAGCTTCATCTTATTCAGCAGAAAGTTCATCTAGATTGTTTTCATGTCTCGACAAATATGACATGTGCTGGAAGAAAGAGAAGCATAAGGGAGTTTCTAAGGCTAGTTTCCCTATTCCAAGTTTATGAGACTCATGGCCAGTTGAGCGAGGAACTGTTGTCATTTGTCCCTGAATTCTTAGCAAGTGTTTATTTCTGCATGTCATCAATTGATGCTAAAGTCTCAAAATTCTCAGCCTTAAACCCTTCATTTCTCCGAAGAAGAGATTTTTCATCCCCAATTTCCCACAAATGCTGAGAATTTGTGGCAACCGATGGGTAAAATGCGTAAATTAATGCTAAAATCCTCCACAAAACCCTTTCAAACTCTGGAATGCAATTCCCAGCGCGAAATTCGAGATTAAACACTGACAATTGGGAAGAATTTGACCTTGGGGAATGAAAGGCATAGCCAGCTGCAACAAATAATTAAGATTTAGCGGGCACCACAATGCAATTCCGAGGCGAATGAGTCTTCTTCTAAACATCTCAAATTTTTCACTAAAAGCCTCCAGGATTTAGAGCTTCGAGCTTTTCCTCCTTATCCTCTGCGTACAATCTCTCAGCATATACTATTAAAAGTGGGTGGTCATAACACTTCACAAAGCGGTTTCTCAAGCCTCTTGACCCTAATCCACATCTCGCGCCCATTCTCACGTGCTATTTTATAATTTTATATTTCCATCGCATGATGTCAATGAACATTACAGTACTAAATAAAATTGATCAATAATAATATATTTGTAAAAAATATAATATGTACAACAAATTGTACCACGAATACCCTCGAATTGAGAAATTGCTTTACAGCTACATGTTCCCAATTACCCAGGTCCACTGAATGGAGACTACTACCCACCATAACTCTAGGTTATCACGGTGAATCGGCCATACACAAAACACGTGGGTTCCGTCGGCCAGTTAAAAGTAAAAGTGGGTTCCGTCGGCCAGTTAAACGCCAGGAATATTGACGCATGTTTTAAATTGTGATTACGCCAAAGAGAGAATGATCTGGTCCTCTGATTCCTTCTCTGCTTCAGAAGGTAATGTCGCCGGCTTCATCGTGGTGTAAGGAGCCACGCTGTTGAATCTGTACTCGCACAAAAAAAAAACTTGATCTAGTTATTACACGTTTGCTTATTCAATCATTTAAATTTAATTTTACATTAATCATTTGTGAAATTATTTAGTACTTTGATGGACTATTTAAATGGAATTAAGTGTATGATTAGGTACCTCTCTTTTCGCTTTTGGAGGAAGCGCTCCAGAGACAATTTCCTGACTATTTGCAGGCCTGCAATAGCAATAAGTAAACAATGTTAAACGCCTTTTCTATCATAAATTTCCTTTCTCTATCTTATATGAATCCAGTCCCTATTCTTTAGTATGCGCGATCAGCATCTTACCTACTGGCCGTCTATGAAGTTGATTTTCAGTGACAGCGTCCGATGCAGGCTTGGAAGGCAGCGGCTTCGAGTTCTGTTCGATTTTACCACTGGAGACCTCAGATGTTCTTGTGTTACTCGAGCTATTAGCACTGGCAAGCTTCATAATGGCTTCAGCCTGCCAAGAAAATGATAAAAGTACTCCCGTCAGAAAGAAAATAAATAAAGCCAAAAGGATTAAAGTTACATATAATTGTTGCTCAGATCAAAGTACCTTCTCAGCTGGCACATCGTAAACTCTCATCGCTCCATTATAAAAGATAGTGAGTTGAGGAGTGGACTGCTGCTCCGGAGCTTTCTCTGGAACAGATCTGTTAAAAATAGTGCAAAAACAGAAAGTTAGCCCTGTCCAGCATCTAAGCTCGCTCGGCTATGAAGAATTCCGAAGGAAAAACAAATGACAAATGTACGGCCAAGAAAATACTTCGAATCCTGATCAGTTTGACCTATTGCAAACGGCAAAGTTATTTTATTTTCTGCGACTCCAGGGTTTGAACCGAAACGGAACCAGTGCTTACGGGAAACAATTCCAACATTTCCGGACGGCTTGATACCTCAGATCTTCCGTTAAAGCCCTCAATAAATGAGGGATAATAGTCATCGTGCATGCAGGAAAATTTGTTGGTCGTGCACCACAAAAATAAATCAACATTATGAACACCCTCTTTCAGCGAGTGAAACAACAGGTGTATTGGCGGTTGCGGAAAACAGGGAGGCAAGCACAGACGCCACGTGTCAGCCGGAGAACGAAAGGGACGAAGAAGGTCCCTTTCAAAAGAAAAACCTATCGTCCTAATTATTGTAAATAATATTCGTATACAATATATGAATGATAATTTATTTGTTTATCTGTGGTTATAGCATTAAATTATTTATATAATTTTATATATTAATATATATAATTATATTTTATTATTTTAATAAAATATTATTTGAAATAGATTTTCATAATTTTAATTTGTTTATGAATTAGAAAGTTGACTATAGAGATTTAGCTCCATGAAGTATTTTAAAATATTTGTATTAGTATCCATAAATCAATGATTTAGAATTATTTCCAAAATAGTTATATGTCTTTTTACTATTTTAACTAAATTGATTAATTAAAAAATATCATATGAACAAGAGTGAGTTATGATTTTTTGGGCTGTGGTATTGATAACCATGGTATTGCACATGCTATTAAACAGCCTATTTTAGACTAAGAATCTCCATGTAAGTAGGGATTAATTAAGAATCTTGTTTCAGTGTTTTTTTGAAATGTATATTAATTATTTTTACAATAACTAAAAATCAAAATAAAGTTATAATTTTTTAAATTTGAGCAAATTGAGATGTATCATGAAGTAAACATTTCCGTGCTTATGAAGTACTCCTTATTTGCTTTTATTAGCCATTTAATTTATATAGGTGCACTAGTTTAGTATTTATGGTCATTTTAATTATAATCAAGTTGGGAAATTGCTAAAATATGGGCTTTTATTAGAAATTTAATTTATATTGTGCACTAGTTTAGTGTTTTGGTCTATTTAATTACAATCAAGTTTGGAAAATGCTAAAGTATATGATAACTCAATAAAATTTGGAGTAAATAAAAATATTTTGTCGTTAAATTAGGCGATTAAATAAACTACTAATTAATTTCAAACACAATTTTACTAATAAAATAATCAATTACAGTCAATTAAAGAATTAATAAAATAAATTTAATAATATTAAATTGAAGGATTAATTAAAATAATTAAAAATAAACAAAAACTAAAAATAACATTTCAAGCCCATGGGGCTAGTGCAATTAGTGATTGTCATGATATGAAGTATTATGTAAACAATGAGATTCAAGGTTCAAATCTTGTGAGTCAAGTTAAAACAAACTTGATTTAGCTTTTCTTTTTTTGGACCTTCTACCATTCCCCCGAGTTGGGGTTTGTTGAGACTGTTACTTTCTGATGTCTTTGGTGAGTTGGGGTTTGTTGAAGCTATTACTTTCTGATGTCTTTGTTGTGATTGAAGCTATTACTTCCTAATGTCTTTGGTGGAGTTGGGGTTTGTTGAGGCTATTACTTTCTGATGTCTTTGGTGAGTTGGGGTTTGTTGAAGCTATTACTTTCTGATGTCTTTGGTGTGATTGAAGCTATTACTTCCTAATGTCTTTGGTGGGATTTCTTTGTCTGAGTCTGAGTGGTGCTTGTATCTCTTCTGATTCAATGCCCTTCTGCATATGGGTTGCATTTCCATTTTGAACCAATTTATCTCCTTTTGTTTGGTTTATATGGCTCTCTGTAGTTCTTCTTCTTCCTCTTCTGAGAGATAAGGATGCATATGGGTTGCTTTTCCATTTTGAACCAATGCATCTCCTTTTGTTTGGTTTATATGGCTCTCTGTAGTTCTTCTTCTTCCTCTTCTGAGAGATAAGGACGAGAAAGCTGCCATCCCTTTGTTTTTCAGGCTCCCCCCTTTTTCTTTTTTGACTTTTTTTTTGCCTACAGGCATGTGCTCTGATGTTGTCATGTTTGGTAACATATACAACATCTAAATTTCTTATTTTTGTAATCAAACAATTGGATCTACTCAACTTTTTGTGTTTTAGCTAAATGTGATCCAGTATACCTTTACTAAGGTCTATTTCTTCACATTATGGAAAAAGTGAATAGACCTTTCTCCATTCTTTCGTGGTCCATATTTTTAATGTTCCCACGTTATTCCTGATTTTCTCTAGAATCTTGTGGTACCAGAAAGTAAGGGGGTGGAGGGTGGGTTTGGTAGTCTCACCCATACTAGCAATGTTGAGATCATCATTGTTGTGGCAACAATATGGGTAACCTCAAGGTGATGAAGAACCCAACTTTTCCCTAAAACCATGACCCATCATTTAATAGTTTCTCGAGATCTTCTTGAGTATCTTATTGAAAAATCTAAAAACCCTTGGAGCATAAATAAATATCATAATTTGTGGTCCAGGTTGACAAGATTCAATGATGTAAAGCATCAGTTCTAGGACAAAAACCGTTGAACCTGCAGATCGTAGGCCTAAATTGGAGAAAAAAAAAGGTGGTTTACCTTTGACAGATTTACATCCATGGTTGCCACTTATTCCATTTGTTCTACAATGTAAAGTCTTGGTTTGTATTGAGGCAGATCCACTAGTTTGAAACCTTTCCCTTCCACTACATCATTGTAGGAGACAAATCCACCCAAGTTTCTAGATTCGTGGGCACCTCCATGCAACCTCAAATTCAAGATTATGGTGGAGCTTCTAGAGATGCAATAATCCTTCATCTGAGAATAATCATGAAGCATCTTTTCTTCACCAAAAAAACCATGTATTTGGAGGAATACCCAACATATTCTCTGTACGCGACTTTAGATTTCCCACTGAGTCTAAATCCATGATCCAAAAAAAATAGACTTCCCTTGTAATTCTTGATAAAGATCCGTAAGTCTGCCTATTCGAACTCTTCCTTTCTTCCCTCCTAAATAGACTGGCTAGAGCAACACACAACTATGGGTACTTGCTCCTTCGCAATGTGCATTTTTGTCAAAGTAAAGCGGTGACATGGGCCCTTAGAGGAAGAATAATTAGGGAACAACCTAGGTAGGCTTGACCACTGTGACCTCCCCGATTTTGCTATGTTGTTGCCGCCTAAACAAAGATTGAAGCCATTGGATGATCGTAGATCCTTAATATCGAAATTGATTCGAGACCAAACGATAATCTGACCTACAGTGTTCTAGGGCCATCCCTTGCCCAGCGTAAGAATACCTTCTCACGTTTCGGTTGAGAAGAAGCAAGATAACCCAAGTGATCATCTTTGATCTTCTTCTTTGTCCCTGTTGCCTTGTCATCAAGTGCGCAGAAGGCACAAAAGGTGTATTTCACTACAGGAGAGTGGCCACTAGAAAGCTCCCAATGAGATCACGATCTGTCACTTAACTCTGCATGAAATTTTTTAATTTAATTTATTTATTTCAAATAAAAATTATTTTATTTGAGAAAATATAATTTTATTTATTAATTATTTGTGATTTTTTTAATTGAACAATAATTTAAATGGAGTTGTTCACTGTGGGTTTTTCCAGTGAAATTTTTCTAAAAAGCCGTAAGAATTTATTAAAATCACAAGTTTGATGGGTAATCGAAGTGCCCTAGGGGTTTTCTAGGGTGCTGAATCCATATATACAGTGAAAAAACTTATTTAAATAACACAAAGCAAGATTTCATCTCAAATTTTTCCATAGCGGCACCAAAAAATCCAAAAATTCACTAAAACAATTCCAATTTAAATAAATAAATATTAAGTAATTATAAAATAAAATAAATAAAAACCAATTAAGATATAAAAATATTAAAAAAATGCATGTGGGGAAGATGAAATTTGCCTTTCAATTCCAACTTGAATTTTAGTTTTTGTCCCCTTGATTTATGGAGTTTGATAGGAGCACCAAAAATGCAACATAAATTAATCCACTCATTAAAATTTTCAGAGGAATTTGGGTTTCTAATCGATTTAAATTGTTCTAAGAAATTCAACAATCTCCCTCACATCCCTGTCCAACCCTCTTACACAGCCATGATTCGCACAAAGTTACACCACCATTAAAACTTAGATTTCCGCTTCCGGTTTATCTTAAACCTTGTACCTGTTAGGCGGCAGTTAAACGAGAACGAATACAGTAGCAATATATTAAGAGCAAAAAACTCATAAAACAAAAAGCTTTGCCCTTTAATTTAGAATGGAGTTATTAAAGAATTTCAAACAAAACAAATAAATTAATAAATGTGATTGATATATATTTGGAAGTATTTATTGAAGTGGAAGAATTGACTGAACAGTTAAAAAAATGGAAATCAAAATTAAAAAAATTAAAAAAATCTTGCTATAATAGTGTTTGAATCATGTTTTTTTTGATGGAAATAGTTTCAGGGCCATCAAAATTTTTTTTGGCACCCAAAATATTGAAATTTGACCACTGTTACTTATAATCTGGACTTACAAAACTTTTTGCCAGATTTTATCAAAATCTTACCAGGATTTCCATAACTTTCAGGGCAAAAAATCAGTCTAGTTATTTGATAATTTGTATAATTTTATTAAGTAGATATGAAAAAGAAATATTTATTTTTATAAAAGAAAGAAAGAATAAATATTAGTTTACTGTCTACAAGGCTAAAGATAACTTATAGGACAGGTTCTTTGTTGTTTCTTCATCTGGTTGATGATGTATTCAGCGTTTTTTTCTAGTGAAGCTTTACAATGAACTCCCAACTTCTAGACAAACCTCTAGCTAAATAAATTATCTTTCTCTGTTATCTTTCAAGACTTCGCATTTTAGTGTCTTTCAAAATTTTGCATTCTATTTGTTAGAAGATAATTTGTGTATAATAAATTTTTAATTATTAAAATAAATGTATAAAATTAATAAATTTAAAGATACAAATTAGTTAGTATTTGAAACCCGATATCTTTATATTCATTTATACACATGAGACAAAAACAATATACTAATCAGGAATATAATAACATATTTCATTTATGAAATATAAAATAGGGATGGAAAGAAAAAATAATCCACGAAAATTCATTCAATTTGGCTACGCTTTTAGTCCTAAAATAAAACCTTTTCCTAGGACCAGTCCATTGCATCTTAGACCAGGAAATATCAATTTCATGTTACAGCAATTTCAGCTAGCCCCAGTTCTTCCCAAAGCTCTTCAAACAGCAAGGAATCGCTTTCACCAGATTGCTGATTACTTGCTTTGTAATCACTGAAAGCAGGAAGCGGCAACATAGGATTACTTGTACAGATTTCAACCGTTTGATCACCGGGATTACTGGTGTATATTTCAACTGGATGATCAACTTCTGTTACTGGAAGTTTGGGAAGATGATCAGCTAAAGGAAAATTGCAGCAATAGGTAGAATTCATGAGCGCTGAAGATAGAGCAGGGAAGGTGGTCAGTGGTACATTAATTTCTGCTCGCTGTGCTCTCGGCTTGAAGAGCAAAGGCCTCCTCTCAGATTCTTCAGATGTACTTCTAGCAGGGGGCGTGGGCATTCCTGTGAACTTGTGAACTTTTTCACGGAAATTGTATGGGTCTGTGATCACAACTGTGGCCTTTGGACTCCTCTTACAGTCTTTGCACCGTTTCTTCCTGATTCCAGGAGTGGCCGGACTCGCAATCGAATCTCTGGGCCGTTTCTTCTTTATTCCAAAATTATGATCGCTAATACTACCGTTATCATATATGTCAGAGGATGAATCTGCCCCTGCTGCGAGAGCCGCACTTGTGGCACTCGTTGGTTGCATTCTGAAAAGCCGATATGCACGAGTTCGACTCTGGTAATGGTTGATCTACTACAGCAACACGTCCCAGTTACCCAAAGACTGCACATAAAGTCATAAACTGATGTGCTGTGCTGTGGCTACTCATGTATTTATAGAAAATTTGGGGAGTCGTGGTCAAAAGTCAGCCTGGGTAGGCTAAGGAAATGAATGGACCAGAATGCTGGGCTGCGTCTTATCTACAGGTGGCCATAAATTCGGGTATAACGTGCTTTTGACTGTCACGCAAATAGCGAATGAACGTTATCCAGCTCTGGATTGTGATATTCTGTATCATATTCTGTAGGTTTTTTTACAAGGTTGGAAAATTTATCATAGCTTAGTTGTCAAATTAGTTATGAGGATAGTTATTTCTGACTATTATCTGTGAATGTTGGATTACTCATCATTTTTATTGAAGGAAAACCGTCATTTCTGAGTGTTATCTGTGAATGTTGGATTACTCTTCATTTTTATTCAAGGAAAACAGTCATTTCTGACTGTTATTTGTGAATGCTGGATTACTCGTCACTGTTATTCAAGGAAAACCACATCACGTCACCTTCACGTCACCTGGTATTGTTATCCATGAATGCCAGTCTAAAGAGGTGGAGGAGTTGCCTGGAAAGTTATGGAAATTCTGGTCATATTTAGAGAAAATCCGGCAAGGATTTTTGTAAATTTAAGTTATAGTTGTTAAACTACAAAATTTTAGGTGTCCTACACGTTTTTGATGGTGCTGAAACCATTTCCACCATAAAAACACAATTCAAAAACTGCCTCTACAAGATTTTTTGAAATTCTTTTGCCCAGATTCCGGCCACTTTTGGCTATCCAGGAATTCCTCCGCCTCGTTAGAAGACTCCAATATTATCCCTAAATGTTAGATTACTCATCATTCAAGAAAAACTAGGTCATGCTAAATAACTCGCTGATGGTCAATGAAATACAGTTTTCACTCCTACCAATGTTCTGCATGTTTTAAGCTTTACTATTTTCATCTTTAAAATAAAGTTATACTATTTTCATCTTTAAAATAATAATAATAAATAAGATTTAGTAAATATTCAGAGTTTGGAATGGAGAAGGCATGTTTTTATTACAAACATAACAGTGTTTATTGTGATAGTAAACAAAATATCTAATACTTTCTAGTTTAAGTGCGACTTTAAAATTGATTAAGTATCATACAAATTGCATATTTGGATTATTTAGTGTTGTGATGTGTATTATGTTGTAAAA
>APFE031589998.1:72894-86299 GCA_000404065.3 Pinus taeda | reverse complement strand
AACCGGTGATAATTCCAAGGCAGCCACGTATTTCCTTGGCTAAATCACGTGAGAACAAGCTACAATGTGGGCAAAATCATTGGAATACTCAATCCCCTGATTTGTGCAAGATCTGGTGCACAACTATAGTCACAACTGATAGCAATCTGATTCTCTACACCTGTCCCTACTGAACTGAACATGCACTGACATGAAACTGAGTTAACTGATGTATTCATTAGTTGTATTATGAGTTAATAACTTGTGAATTAATTAATAACTAATTCACCCAACTCATCTCTAGTCTATTCGCCAGTTAGACTAAATACAACCAGTTTAACAAAGCTAAACTGAACACAACTCCATCAACTGCACCTCCAGTCCACTAAACTCAACTCACTTGAGTTCTAACTGAAGTCATGCATGCAAATATTCAACTAACCCATAAGAACCACGTATTTCCTTCATGCAATTGCATGTGCCACATCCGTAGCTCGAACTGAAGTGCTCCAAGAGAATAAGATTAAGTTTATAGTCCAAACATTATTGTGAGATAATAATATTTGACTTTTCTATTTTTGATAGCCAGTCTAAAAATAGACTTGATCACTCACACTGTGATCACTCAAACTTTCATCAAAAATAGAAGTCCATATATTTTCTCAACTTGATCAATCATCCATAAACAGCAACCTGCAATCCATAGACATGATCCATATGTCTAAAAATAGACATAGTCTAAAAATAGACTTGCGCCAAAAATAGCCTGCGGGCCCACTTAGTGAAGGCGACTCTTTTCACTAAGCTCCATCATCTTGTTGCAATCTCAACAGACTTAAGATGGCTTCGAATCAAATCTGAAAATAGATAGCAAGCTTGCTGTTTTCATTAAATGGCCGTTAAGGCCTGTCAATCTCATCAATACCAGTCGTTTTGATTAATGGCCGAATGATTTATTTGAAGCGTGCCTTGGGCGATTTGGCGGTTGAGCGCAGATGAGCGGCTTTTCGAAAGATAGTGCCTTAATTACGAATAAATCGTATTAAACTGCCTTTATGGTTTTTCTTTGAAAACTGTGCTTTTGCCTTTATTGCAATCGGGCATCGGGGAAAATCATAAGTCATTGTTTTGGTTCCATTTGGAATCCCCAATCGCCAATAGTGATATCGCATCGCGTCGGGAGTAGCGAGTAGGGCGGTTAAGAGGGCGTGCATAGTCAACCGCTGATTGCCGATAGCGATATCGCATCGCATCGGGGCAAGAGGGAGTTTATTTGCGTTAAGCCATTATCGCCGATTGCCGATTGCCGATATCACATCGCATCGGAGCAAGGGGGATTTAATTGCGTTCCTTCATTTCTTACCAATACCCGATAGCGGTTTCGCATCGGAGCAAATCAATATGTCCTCAAGTTGTGTTTCCTTTGTCGTTGCGATATGCGATCTTGCGATCGATTTATCGCAATGACAAAAGATTAATCGTTTTACGTTAAGGTTTTTTGATTGGTTTATGGAAGAGGCTTTTTGGTAATGTTTTCTTTTATTTCTTTGGGCCTTTTAGAATAGAACTCAAATTGATACCAATTAAAAAACAAAAAATTGAAAAGGGACCCATTTCATATTATGTTTTTGAGATAATATTGATATGAAATGGGGGGTTGTTGTAGGGCACAACAGAATTATACAAAGCCTTAGCTCTCGCAGCTAGCCAGATCTCAGTACAATCCTCACAGATGCTCACAGGCAATCTTGGCTTCTCTCCAGCCTTCTTCTCTGCCCTCCAAGCTCCTATTTCCTTGCGCTGTTCCTTTTGGATGACTACCTGTTACCAAGTGGAAAACTGATCTCACACACTTCAAAACTGCGTAATCCTCAAGGATTTATCCTTGATTGCATGCATGAGTTTTCTCTTTGATAAAACACATGCAACTTATAGTACACTATCCTTGACTTTAATCTCAACAAGGTCTTTCTCAGAATATACATGCATTAGTTTCTGATGAGGGAATCTTCAGTTAACTGTAGTAGCACTAGTTGAGTGCATGCATGCATCAACTGACTGTTAACTCACCATTAGTTCCTCAAACAGTTTGGAACTAATTTTACTAGAATTAACTCAGTAAAATGAGTTAACTAATTACAACTCAAATATAACTCAATCTTATCTCCTTAATTTAAGGGATAACTCTTGCATGACTTCAGAAAGAATTCTAAATTGAATTTCTCCAACTAACTAATTAATTATTTCCAAGTAGCTGTTAAGACTAAATTCAATTTTAATTCACAATTTAATTCAAGGGAAAATTAAATTGGAATATTCTTGTTGCCATATTTCAATAACCTCAATAGATCGAAGCCAAAATATCAACAAGAAGCATACATTCAAGCAAGAAATATATGTAAACTACTAAATTTGGGTTTGAGAGGAGTACCTGTAGGTCCTATGTTTGATGTCGATCCCATAGGGTCCAAACCCTTTGCTTCTTCCAAAGGGATCAGACCTACAACAAAATTCAGAGAAGCATATACATGGAAATTAGTTCAAAGTGTGTGCATAATAAATATGTTAGATCATCAAGTATAAACATATAAATCACGATATATTAGACATGAGTCATAAAAAACATGAGATCATAACATATCACGAACAAGATAGAGCTTCTTTATTGATATCAGAAAATAGTAGTGGAAGAATACAACTTGATCTGACCATGGCACCCAAAAAACCTTCCTCTAGATTCATCCAGTCCAAGCCTCAAATATCACCACTCAAGCATGTGCAAAAGGATGTCATATAATGGAAGATGAAAATATATGCAAGGAAACAAGGGTTTCCTATGACTAGGAGTGCAGGAGGCACAAGGAAAATCAGACTTGATTTGGGGACAAAAGGGACTATAATGTCGATATCCTATCTCCTTCTATGATTTAGGCCTTCCCATGAGGTGTATAAATACCACCAAAGATCAGTTGATTCAATTAGGCCACGGGATCTTGTTGATGGGCTTTCGGCGAAACCGATATACCCTGCCTGAGAAATAGGAAATATTTTAATTTTTCATATTTTAAATTATGTATGTGGGTTATGTATTATGGTACCCAAATGTGTACGTGCTTTAGAGAGGACAGAGTCGCGTATGGAATTGAAAATATTATTTTTTTAATAAATGATCAACTATGAATGGGAAAGGGCTGCCCAAGGCCATCTCAGACCATTAGAACTACAGGAGTGTTGAGTGGTGCTATAACAATTTTGTACTCAGATATGTACCAATTGGAAAAAAACATCTCCATAACTCCTTCATAGTGCTACTTTTATTTTCTTAATTTGCACAATTGTTCCTTTTCATGTGCACTAAGCTCTTACTCGTCAATTTTCATTTATAGATTATTGCATTTATTACCATGGGTATTGATCCATGGTATTATGAGTTGACTTGAACATTACCTAATATGTTAGGCTCGTCCATAACAATTATACCATTAATTTGCACGCAAAAAATTAGAGCTTCTATCGTTTTTGTATCCATTTATAGACATAGAGCTCTAATACTTGACTAGTTTTGACATAATTCTTTAATAACATTGGTTCCCAAAACTATAGCCACGGCTCCCCTAATTGCTTAAGGCCTAGCCCCATGTGAACTTAGCAGTGATCGTAGGATTAATCAATGCTTTATGCCTTCTTTGAATAACCACTTGTTTGGGAAATTCCATTGATGTTTGCAACGCCCTCAAAATGGGTGGTTTGACAGAAAGACATATCAATTGACGATGATCTTCTTTGCTATAGATGGGGACAATTTCTCCATCTGTTACCCATTGGTTGTTGACCACATTCACTGTTGTTTGAAAAACATTCAAACTAGGTATTCCGATATATGGACATGTCACTTAATGTTAATCTTGTCTTGTTACTTGCTACATATTTTTTCCCATTAGTTGACCACCACTTATCAGCCAAATTCACTAATGTTTAGCACATATTTGAACAAGGTGGTCTAATATGGGACCCACATAACCACATTACTTGCCACCTCTATTGCCATGTGGTGTTTACATGTTATCTATATAAACCAACCATAACATGTCATATGTCATGGGCCTTCCACATGGAAACTACCACCTATCCAATTTGGCCAACCTAAAAATGCCTAAAATAGATGCCACATGTCATCTGCTCAAGCTGCCACATCGACTTCTTCAGTTGTCACTGCCACTTGTACTCCATTATTTCATCCACTTTTGTTGTCCCACTACTCATCAACCAAGTTCGTTGATGTGTGAAAAAAACTTCAAACCAAGAGATTTGATAGAGCCTTAGGTGCTTACTGTCAAGCCCCTTGCGATTGATAATTATGACTTTAGGCTTGTTTTTTCGGTGGATTGGTGGATCTTAGGACTTGTGTGCCACCTCATCTGTCGTAGCTAATAATAACCTACCATGTACCGTACTGTTCATGTGTTCCTGCCATGTGTCACTTGCCAATTTTCCATTTGGTCTATCATAAGTGTTGAATTCACCTACCACATGTCACGTTTACAAGTCGCCACATCATCAATTTTCCACCTATGTGCATTGTCATATAGAATCCACCTGCAATTTTCTATGAAGAAAAATTGTTTGTATTTCAAGGGGAAACCCTTCTTGGTTTGGCATGGAGTAGGGGGAAACTTGCAACCAATCATAGGCTACCACATGGCCAATGGTAAACCACAATTGTTTTATGTGATAACTAATAAAACAACTAATTAACGCTAATTTTAATCCAAACCTAATTTAGACCGCGATTACATTGTGTCGTAAACATTATTTATCCTAAAAAAATTTATTTTGACTAATCTAGCCACGATTAAACTCTATGCTTACACCATTAACTTATCTAAACTCATTTTATTCACCAAGTCTAATCACGCTTAAATGGTGTGATTAAACCTCTTATTTTTTATTTTTATTCTTTTTAAACTCTAATGCGGCATTTAAACAAGCAACAAACTTTGAACTTTCTAAAGCATTTCTTATGCATATTTTTATGTGAAATGTAGTGGCATTTGAATTTGCACACTTATTGGTTTTTTTTTTTTTCATTTTTTCATATTTTTCCATTTTTTCATATATATTTTTATGTATCCCCTTTGTTTTTTCTTTTCTTTTCTTTTCTTTTTCTATTTTTATTTTTCTGTTCATTTTTTGGAAATAACTTGCATAATGAAAGATTATTTACAACATCTCATATACAAAAATCAACAAATAATAGTCAACTCATCCTATAAAATATATGACACTAACAGTGGATTTAATAGGGATGGTATCTTCCCTGTGAAGTGTCAAGAACCTTTTAGATCATTAGACTTCATCCATTGGTCAATTTGTCCATATTTTGTGCTTGAATTTATTTACTTGTTGTTATTCATAAATATGGGCAACAAATCATCAGAAGATTAGGGCCTTCTCTTGGGGCCTCAACTCTTGTTGTGAACCACCCTCACTCTTGCAATAGAATAGTAAAATGATATTTACAATGATTGTAAATAAAACTGATCTATTCTGGAAGAAAGTAATGTTTGAGTAGTCTTCCATTGACAAGTCCACCTCGTACTCCTTCTCCAGTAAAGTATTTTAATAAAAATGCATTGTTACCTCTAAAAGTCTCAATTTTGTATGGCCCTTTCCACAAACTATTGAATTTACCATGCTTTCCTTTTTCTTCATTCCTTGAGCCCCATTTTAACCCAAGGTCATCTATTGTAAGCCATATTCCCTTGTCCTCCTATCATGGATCTTCCTAATTTTATCCTGAATGAGTTGATTTTTGTTGTAGACCTCCTCCCTGGATTGCTGCAACTAAATGGTCTGGTTGATCCTTCTTTGCAAATCATTTGTTTCTACTTGTGCTTCCTGCAATATATTTAGCACAGGGATTCCCAAAGAAGTAGGAAAAATTGCATCTACTCCATATACTAATTGAAATGGAGACATCCTAATAGATTTCTTTGTGTTAATTCTATCATCTCACGGGGCATTAATCAACTTCTTATGCCAAGATTTTTTATTTTCCTGCAATAATTTCTTGATGATGTTGACTATACTTTTGTTACAAGACTTAGCTAACCCATTCCCTTGTGGATAATAAGAAGTAGAGTTTCCTAATGTTAAGTGATATTTTTTGCAAAAATCAACCATTTTCTTTGATTTAAAGGCAACAACATTGTCAGTGATAATCGTATGTGGACATCCAAACTTAGACAAAATGTTACCTTCTAAAAATTGAATTATTACAATGTTTTTGGCATGTCTGGTTGGAATAGCCTCAATCCACTTAGTAAAGTAGCCAATGGCCGTCAAGATCAATCTATTTTGACCTAAGGAGATTGGGTGGATTTCACCAATGAAATCCAGACTCCAATGTTGAAAAGGAACCTCAACCAAAATGGGTTTCAATGGTAAAGGTGAAATCTTTCTCTTGCCTTAAAAAATTTGGCATCAGTGACAAGAGGTGAATTTATTATGCACATCTAGGCAAGTAAAAACCAACCCTCAGGATTTTGTTGGTTGTTAGCTTCCAGTACAAATGGCCTCCACAGTATCCTTGATGAAACTCTTCCATGACCCTGTTTGCTTCATCTTTCAACAAACAGTTTAGAAAATTACTTCCACCATCTTTCCAATATACAATCTGATGTAAAATACAAAATTTCATAGCTTTCATTTTTAGAAATATAGCTTTTGCCTTGGTCAAACCAGGAGGAGCTTGTAAATTTTGTGACAAAAATATGATGTTTTCATACAATGGATAGGTAATAAAGGCCTCTGATACTTGTGGAGTCGCTAGTTCTTTCTATTCATCAAGTGCAACTATAGAATTAATATCTAGTGCATGAAAATTGGAATCAACCATTACCTTAGCCAATCCCTAACCTTCTATGAGCTTGGTAGGCCTGATCTCAATGTCATATTCTAGGATGAATGCAATCCATTTTCCCATCCTACCATCTGGGTCAGTTTGTGTCAAAATATCCTTTACCATAGCACTTGGGACAAATGCAATGATATGAGAATGTAGGATGTAAAATCTAAAGTCTTTTAGTGCCTTCGCCAAAGAAAATGATTGTTTCTCCATGATGTTATACTTTAATGAGGGATTCCTAAAGAAAGCTATGGGTTGTTCATATCCTTCACTATTTTTCTACAACAAAACAAATGCAGTAGTATGCTCAGATGCAAAAGAAAAAATCATAACCTCTAAATTAGGCATAAATTAAAGCCCATGTGACCATCCTTCAACACATTAAACCTCTATTTTTGCATTATATAATGTATTTTTAACTTTAATATGTTCATTAGGAAGGTTTATGGATAATTGCATATTTGTGCCTAATATTATTTATTTTTGTGGAATATTGTGAGAATATTGGGCAGATTATGAAGATTTGGAGGAGGAAATAGTCTAGGAACTTTCTCCCTACTACAGAAGGATAAATATTAAATAATAAATCAAGAATAGATTTTGAAATAATTGCACAGTTTTTGGAGCTCCAATGATTGAGAAAATCTAGGAATGTGTTCTCTGTCATTTAATGCAGATTCCTAGTATTGGGAACTAGATCCACAAATTAAGGTATTTTGGTGGGGAAACCTTCCTCCTTTTATGGGGAATGCTTCCTAATAATTTTGTATAATTACCAAGTCGAATTTTCCTCTAGGGGTTGATTTTGATTAGTCTTCTTGTGGAGAGAACTCATATTTTTGCAACTCCACTGTCATTTCTTGCAGGGCTGTAATTGTATTGATGGAAATAATGAAGATTGGTGTCATGTTCAGCTTTTATATCTTGGTCTCCTTCATAGGACTCTGATTTTCCATGGGCTTGGCCATCCCAGGAGCCTCATAGCCCTTTTGTATCGTTTACTTTTCTTCCTTTCACTTCTTATTCACATGCATCTCTTGTTCTTGTTTTTTTCTATTTCTGCATTTAGTATTAATGATTTCTTGTTGTAGGATTGGGTTAAATGGTTTAAGTAAGTTATTTTGTAGGATAAAAAGCATCATTTCATCCTTGGAACATATTTTTAAGGTCATACTAATCATGGAGCTACTTGGATTAGTTTGCTTATTCCCAAATCTAGATTTTTGGAAGTCCCTTGTGGCAAATAACAGTAAAATTCTTCTATTTTTTAGAGAATGCTAACAAGATTCATTAAAGTTGATTCCACTTGAATAAAATCAAAAAAACATTCTAGTTAATAACAAAAATCACCCCATTGCATTTTCACGTGATTAGGTTAGGCATTTGATATATTTACTAGCTCACTAGTTCTCGAATTTCTAGATTTTAGACTAGTAATTTTTTGTTATTTTTTAGCATGGGTTAACAGAGGTATTTTTGAGTGATTCCCCTTGGAATGGAGACCTAAGACATCCTAGTCAATAATTTTTTTTTCCCATCCAATTTGGATTTTATTTCCTTGTTCATTCAGTGAATTATAATTTCCTATAGTAAATTTGCAGTTTCCTATAATAAATACAGGATCTCATGTAGCAACCTTACAACATGTATATACTTGACTAGATTCGCTCAAGAATATTGGTTATTGTCCCTTAGGGTTGAATAAATATCATAGTTTCTAAATAAATTATTAGGGAAGACTGAAGACCACTTAGGACTTGCCTATTTACCCATGCAAAACATTTTAGCGATTTGGGCTAATGGACATATTTATGAAACAGATAATACAATGATGATTTCCACATCCAGTGAACTCTATTAATGGACCTAATCTCTTTGAAATGTAATGATTGAAATTTACTTCATGAGATTTAATTTATGCAATTAGAATAGGTTTCTTTCCTTGTATTTTCTTTCTTGCAATAGATTAAGGATTCCATTTCGAGCATTTCATTTTCTACAATTAGTCTAGGATTTGATTTCATTACATGCACTCAATTACATCATGATAGCAAAGGAAGGACACATTGTATGTTGCAAACATAGTGCTAATATCTCTTAAGTTTGTACGAACCCCGGGTTGATAATTAAATTTGTTAGCCTTGGGAGTTGCAACATTCTTGTTGCAATACTGAGGCTCATCATTTTTTGGTGCCGTTGCTGGGGAGGTGTCAATGTATGCATTGTTTTCTTCCCTAGTTGATTCATTTCTTTTTACTTTTTTGCAAAAACAAAAAAATATTTACATTAGGCATATTTCATTTCAAAAAAAGAAAAGTGCATTGAATTAGTGTTTTCATTCAGTCATAAAAAATAAAAAATAAATCTCCAACAACAACCCCCCCCCATTTGATCACGTGGTATAGTAAGAGCCACATCACCATCCACTTTTGTAGGTAGAAGAATAAGAGATGAAAAAACAATGTAGAAGAAATAGATGGAGATGATTACAATGAGGAAGATCCTCTCGGATTTCCAATTCAAGATATTGATGGTAGTGTGCACATGAAGAACATCCTTCCATCTTTTCTTTCAAAAGTTCATGGTCTAAGGTCAGAGGATCTTTGAATTTGAAATCCTTTGTAGATCTTAAGGTTACTTACTAAACACTCAAAAATTGAGATTGTTTCCGGCAACATTGAAGGATAGAGATCTTAAATGGTTAATGAGTTTAGGGACTAATTCAATAAGATCATGGAGTGAGATGCAAAAGATATTTCTAGAAAAATATAAATATCATGATGTTAAAGAATAAATCTTTAGAATGAATCAAAAAGAATATGAGAGTCTAGGGGATCTAATAGAGAGGTTCATGTATAATGTTAAGGGGGAAAAACTACATCTTGTAGGATCCAACACACTAAAAACCCTCTTACTTAGAACAATTAGGGATGAGTGGATTGATCTCCTTGATCTCATTAGTAGAGGTGATGTATACCAATTATAATTTGAAGAAATTTGTGAAACATGGAAACACGTATCAAGAGGAAGGGAAAGAATAATTCAATCAACATCAAGATCGGTAAGTCAAGCTAAACTTGGAAATTTTCTTGATAACTTTAAAACATAAATTCTTAGCAATATAAGTGAACAAGTAGAAATGCTAAAAATACAAAATGAGCAAAAAGAAGATGTTGATATTTGTGTTGTCCATGCATAATCACATGATGTTAAATATTTCCCCTCATTACCAAGGTTGAAGGAAGTTTACCAAGAGGGCAATGGAGCAAGTCAATTGCCAATGCAACTATGCTATATATCTCCAAGAGGACCATGGAAGCTTATTCAACCTGATATGATGCAAGAGCCTAATTAACAAGTTCAAGATAATGCACATGCATCTCAAATTAATTGTAACACACCCTTTCCTTGGCAACCTTGGCCATCTCAACCAAAACCAATATTGGCAACAAGGTTGGCAAGGAACTTATGGGAGCTATCCACAATATCCTCAATATTTTCCTCAATATCCTACACACTCAACTCCATGTTATCCCTACCATCCACTTACACCACAACCATAACCCCAACCATATCCATCTCAAATATCCACTCCCTCTCAACTACCTGTACCACCATTTCCGAACCCACACAATGAAGTAGCTCAACCCACTTACAATGTTGAGGTACAACACTTCTAAACATCTCCTCTTGATCTAAATGGTATCCATCTAAGCTCGGGAAGAGTATCACAAAAAATAAATTCTCTTGATATCATTGAAGGACAACATGCAGAAAAAGAAGATTCAAATGAGAAGACCAAAGAATCATGGGATGTACTTCACAAAGAGAAAGCATCATAATCGGAGAGGGAAAGTGCCCTCATGTTTACCATCAGATCCTCTATGTGTTCAAGAGAATAATAAAATAAAAGAAGAATATTTGAATTTCATGGAATAAGAAGACATCCAAGATGATCCAAATCAGCAAGTGGACCAGGAGCATCACAATTATATTGAAATATGGTTCCAGCAAAGTGTCAAGTTGTAGCAACCCACTCTTCTTCAACAATTCCTGATCTCATCTCAATCAAAAAAGTTTGTAGCTCATATTCAGGTACCTATCAAAGAATATATTTCAAGCCTACACATCATTTTATCCGTCATCTCGATGTCCACTTGGCTTCATTGGAAGTATTCCTACACTTGAAAATGATTTTTTTTTTCAAGTAGAGTAGGATAAGAAAATAAATAAAAAATGAAAAATAGGAGAAAAAATAAAATCTCAGGTGAAAACCTCCTTTGAGGTGCCTAAGATTGACTCATTGATTGAAAACCTCCATGAGACAGTCAATGGGTTGGAAGAAAGAGAAAAAAAAAAGATCCTAGGTGAAAATCTCCTTTGAAGCGCCTAGGCAGACCTACTAGCTGAAAATCTCATTGAGGCAGCTAGTATGCCTATATACATATATTTTCCATGTATCTCTTTCTGTTATGAATGCAGGTTCCCTCCAACCTCTGCAAGCAACAAAAACAAGTTAGCCACCAAAAGAAAAGTTTATCACAAGCCTAGTCAAAAGAAGTCAAATTTTGAATTTCTCCTCCCTTGCTCAAATGCTACAACAGGACCAATTCCATGCAAATCAATCACATTCATCTATTTCCACCATTCGCTCACTATCGCCAAGCTTTTACCACTCATTTTCCTTTTTGTCCTGAAATACCACAGGAAGATCCTGTAGTTACTACAAGAAACAAAAATAAAATAGAGCAGAAAATTATTTTTGTCATATCTTGAAATCCATGCATCTGTTTGTCAAATTGTTGCAGTGGGATATGCATATGGCTGATAGTAACATGCCCAAGCAATTTCAGAAAATTCCAGTGCACAGTTTTCAAGAACTTGACCTCCATCACCTATAGCCATTTTTTAATTTTCTCGATAAACGTTGTTTCATGGAAAGATGCATATGGATGATGGTAACATGCCCAAGAAATTTCAGAAAATTCCAGTGCATGGTTTTTGAGAAATCAACCTCCATCACCTACAACCATTTTTTTTTTAATTTTTCTCGACATTCGTGCATCAATTGGCCAATTTTTTTTTATAGGGAGGTGCATAAGGATGATGGAAACATGCTCATAAAAGTTTAGGTCAATCCAGTATACCATTTGGGATATATGGGTTTAATCAAACTGTTACAAGGTTTCTTGTAATTACTATAGGATATCCTAGTTTTCTACAAGAAACTAGATGAAGGCTATAGGAAGGTAGGGAAGGTGAAATGAAGTACTGGTAAGGGGTATGACAATTGTGAAAAGTGTGGGGAAGGTGAACATCACCCATGGCCCAACCCAACACTCCAAGAATGTCAGATTTGACTAAGATAGCTTGTTCACGGTAACTGGAAGTTAGAGGTTTAGAATCACCAAGCTATGAAGACCTATGCAAAAGGAAACAAAGGAAATTATTACCTCCAGAGGACCATGGATCAATCATCAACTTAGTAGAAACATGCATGCCTCTCGAACAACCATCAGGTAGGTACATGTATGCAATATTCTTGACCTCTTCTCTTGAGTATATTATAGTTAGGAATTTGTTGTCAATGCATGAGAGATGAGGTTTTATAAGCTAAGGATGGGTCATCAGTGTCGGCCACCTTTAACTAGTTAATACAACTAACTCCTTGACTCATGTAATTTGGAAAAACCAAATTAGGAAGGGTGATGATTTTGAGGAATGGGGACAACAGTTAAAAGAGGAAATTTGTGCAAAGGCCAAGTCACCACACCACTCAAAGCCCTCCATCCACTTCATATCCACTATATATCCATCATTAATCCATCCCATTTCATAAAAGAAAAATAATATTTTTCAAGAACAAACCCTACACTTTGTCTCACCCTTAAAATTTCTTGAAAAAACACACAGAGCACATCCTCTCCATTTTCACAAACCTATACTACTCCCTTTGAGCTCTAACATCATCCTCCAAATCCTCTACATAATTTCTCATCACTCCCATACAATTAGGGCCTACCCTAGGCTCAGACTATCATTTCTGTTCAAAGCATGTCTAAACAGGTTGCTATAGGGTTTCTTGTAGTTATTATAGGAATTACTATAGGGTTTCATGTATTTACTACATGAATTACTATAGGATGTCCTAGTTCTCATCTAAATGTGTTTTGAAGGTTTCAAAGATGTCCAAATGGTGGAAAAAGGTATCAGGAGGTTGGAAAAGGATGTGGAAGACCTTGCCAAACTGAAAAATATTCAAGAACCCATCTTGAATAAGGGGAAGAAGGCAGGCTAATGGTCTCAAGAAACATTGTGATTTTTCTATGCACAAACAGTTTTGGAAAAATGAGTGAAAATGGAATGAAGATTTCAAGGGATAGGATATGAATGAAATGGATCTACAAGCCAACAAAGTTCACTTGCAAAGAGGAAAGTTATGTTTTTTTGCTTGAAATATTGTTAAACAATCATGAAAAGAACAACTACATTTTTGTGCTTGTCCTTGCAAAACTTACA
>APFE031589998.1:4640-59793 GCA_000404065.3 Pinus taeda | reverse complement strand
ATCCATCAGTTAAAGAGATAAGGATGAGTTGTAATTAGTTGGCTCAGTTAACTGAGTCAAGTCCAATTAGATTAATTCAAATAGTTTGTTGAATTAATTGTGAGTTCAGTTAGTTAATGCATGCATGCATGTAGCTGTTGCACTTCAGATAACTGAATATTATGTCATAAATAACTCATGCATGTCAGTTAAGACAGAGACCCAGTTGAGATCAGATGGAGGGACAATGTACTATCAGTTGCAGGAATATTCCATTGTGAATATCTCTTGCATGCAGAAGGAATTCTTTCCTTGAGGATTGCGCAGATACTTCTTCAGTTTTTGTGAGTGTGATGAGGCCAATTCACACATGTGGCATCACTGGACCCCAAGAAAAACTGGGCAAGGAAATAGGAGGCTTGGAGGGCTTGAGAAGGAAATAGGAGGCTTGGAGGGCTTGAGGAGGACATATATTGTGCCTATTCAGTCTATGAGCTGTATTGTTTGATTGCAGAGAGAGCAGAGCTGATTCTTTTTGTAACTCGAACATATTTGCACTTGTATGATAATACAGAGAATGGGGTTTTAGGTTGAGGCTTTCCCCGGGTTATTTCTTTTGTGTTATGTGTGATTGATTTCTAATTCTTAGTTATATGTGTTCTCATTGATCTTGATCATATTTGATTAAGCTTTTGCAAAGTTCGTTGTAGAAGTAGATCTTGTATTTTTCTTTCGTCTATTGCAAAATCTGTTGATCTACACTGGGAATTTCTACATGGATTTGGGCTAAAGTGACACACAAGTATTTGATGAGACTTAGGCATCTGACCTTGTTAGAATCAAAGGAATACAAATCTTTGTAAAGCCTTGTGATATCTAAACTTTGTTTTTCTATGATGTCTCTAGGCATTAGATTGTGAGAAGCACCATATTCAAGCATTGCGTTATGCAGAATATTGTGATGAATATTCAAACTAGTGTAGAAAGGAGGCATAGTTCCATCCTAAGATTTGCCTTTTACTTCAGGTCCAAATAACAACTCACGCTGGTCATAAGTCAGGTTTATTGTGTTTGTCCCTTCCCCTATTTTCGGGGCTTTCATAACTTGGGACCTATATGCATTTTTATTGGTTAATTATTTTAAAGGAATTGAAATTTTAACTTTAGCCAACTTAGTCTCAATGCTGAAAGAGGTTTGAGGTTTTTCTATCTCTTTGGTATTCTGATCTTGTTTTTTAGGAGCCTCTTTTTGAGAGTCATCCTTTGTTTGGCTAGTGGAAGGGGCATCATTCTGAGTTTTGTTGGGAGGATTTCCAACAGTCTTTTTCTTCTTAAGTTGTACTACTTATGCACTTCCATTATAGCATTTTGGTATCCTTGTTTATACTCATTTGTTTCTGAAGGGAGTGCTACTGGTTGTGATAGAAAAAACAGATCTTCTATTCCATTAGAGGAAATTTCAACTCAAAAATAGCCACTTAAGAAAAATTAAGAAATTAATAAAATAATGCCATGTAGACAAGTTTTTAATATATCATTTTTATCCCCCGGATGCGGGTGGTTGAAACTGAGTTAATGCAGATGAGACACCGGTCTAGCAGGTGGTTGAGCTACATGGTCCTACACACTCTCACCTGTGGAAATTTAAGGCAGGCCTCTGTCTCTTGGCCGGCTCCATTAATCTGTTGCACGGTTCAATACCTTCCCTGCAAGCTTAAAATCATGGCTCCGAGCCCTCAGCAGACCTCCATTCTGCCTCTAAATTGCTCTTACCACCCTGCTGTAGCAGAGCCAAGCTCTTGCACCACAACAGGGCAGCGTTGTAGGCTTCTCAGCTGTGTCGACCTGGGAAACGGTATTCATTTCTCCCACTCTATTCTCTGCACTTTGCATTTTGATGCCTCGGCTCCCACCTCTGTCCTTGTTGTGAATCCCCTTGACATTTACAGTGGTAATTCAGCTGCCCAAGTCCAGTTCCGAGTCTGTAACTCGACCATTTCGGCTCACTCCTCGCTGCAAAACTCCACTTAGAGCCATATGACATGTCGTTGTCACCACATGCGAAGCAAGCGCGGAGGTAGCCGCGGAAGAGCTATCCGCACCCCTCCACCTCTTACCTCTGCGTCGACCTCCCCTTCGCCCTCCCCGCCTCCCAGCCCTTCCACTTCCCATCTCCATGGAAGATATCCAGGCACCCGCAGTGGAAGAGGATGAGCTTGTTCCGTGGAGACTCATTGGTTGATGGGGCTGCCCAGATACTCAATCTCAGTGCTGCCACCCAGTCTGCTCAATTTCGTTTCCTTTGCTCCATGGATAGACCTGTCGTCATCGCCACCGATTTGATGGATTTCAAGGAGGAAGCTAGCATGCATAATGATACTGATCCTTGTCTAGTGAAGAACCTGGTTCATTCGCCCCTCGACCCAATCCAGAAGATGTCGAGCACCAGCAATCAACAGGAAGCCAAGGATCACCCGACCACCAGCAAACCGAAAGCTTCGAGCAGCAAGGCCACTAGCACAGACAAAGATGTTTAGGATGAAGCAGAGGATACTGATTCAAATGATTATGGGTGTTCGATTGTGGAGGAGAATCCACCGTCATAAGACACCTCACACTCGCATGCAGATAGGTCACGTGTCCAACTCGGTTCTTTTAGTACTTTGTCCTTTACTGTTGTTAATTTTGACAGTTAATTTTGAAATTTTCCATGACAGTCAATTTTGAGTATTGGAGATGTAGCCCTTGTGCGGGTAGAAGGTCTTTTCTTCACTCGTTTTCGGACTGGTTTCCCCTCCCGAGCCAATCTTGTTTTAGTTTTGATGTGTGAACTGGTCATATGGATGTTCTAGACCAGCAGAGGCTGGGGCCTCAATGTATATTATCTTTCCATTAATAGATTTAGTCTGTGTTAGAAATATATATATATATATATATATTATATATATAATATATAATAATATATATATATATATATATATATATTATATATATATAATCATTTTTATTATTCTACTTTTATCAAAATTTCCCAAATAAATGTGACGTTAATCAAAATAACAATATATATAATTTATCTTTAAATTAGTTTATTAGCACAAGATTTAATAAATTAAATTAAAAAAACAAATTTTAAATTTAATTAGTTAAGTACCTAAATTTAAATTATATATATATATATAATATATATATATATATATATATATATATATATATATATATAATATATATATAAATATAAAATTTAAAATTAGTTACACATCATTAAAATTAAATAACCATATATAGTACTTTTAAATTATTTATTAACACAAATTTAATAAATTTAAATTAAAAAAAGTGAATTCAAAATTTAAAATTTAAGTTAAATTTAAATTTAACCAAATAAATGCATTTTTTTGAAAATAATATATATATATTTATATTTAAATTAAGTTGTTTACACAAGATCTAAGGAAATTTAAATTGAAAAGGTAAATTTAAAATTCAAATTAGCTACACGTCATTAAAAATATTATCAATACTATAACTTTTATAGAATAAGATATTATTTTTATTTTAAATATTTAATGTAGTTTTGGGTCACTTGGGGAACACTCACACTTAAGATAGGTAAATTATATTAGTAAAAAATTTCCCAGTGTCTAGTCACACCTATATCTCTTTTGAATTTTAAAGGATTTTGATTGGATTATATATTATGACATGGAAATTCAATGTTAACCTTTTAAAATCATATTTCATCTAATGATTGGTCAAGAAAACATGATCTATTGCACTTCCTTCAAATAAGTTTATCTGGTTTACTTCAGGATCTTCTGTCAACTCAACTTCTTCATCAGCATAGTTTTCTTGGAAGGGAGGCCTGATCTATTTGTTATCATTTGGGACTCTTTGTTCTCTTTGTTTTATTAAGGGTGGATTCCTCCTAAGATTTTGATTTCTAGTTTGAGGGCCATCTTGACTATCTCTTGGAGGATCTCTATCACTTAAACTTATTCTCTCTACCATTCTTTCCATAGACCTAACTAAGCTATCCAACCTAGCATCGGATGAGGAAGAAGTAGGTTCCTCTTTAATAGATACCCTCCTTTTAGCTTTTAGCCTAGATTTTTTGGCTAATAGATTAGCTTCTACACTAACTGCATTTCTCTACATCTCCTCAAGAGTAGCAAGATTTCTTTCTCCGAGTTGCTAAGATATGTCTGGATCAAATCCATCGAGGAATTTGATCAGAGCTAGTCTTGGTGGGGGTTGTATGGCAATGGGGATAGAGTTATAAATGTTGTTGAGTATGGTGCAATAGTCCTGGACTATTTCACCAGGGGATCTTTTAATACTCTCATACTCAGCTAAAATTTGTAGAGGATTCTTTTTCACTTCCCATTTTCTGAGGGAATTTTCATGAAATTGAGTAAGATCTAGGATAGAACGAGCTGGAAATCCTTCAAACCATTTTTTAACCTCATCATTGAGACTTTGAACAAACAATCGCATTTTAACATCATCATCCTCAATCTCTTGGAGGTATAAATAATCATTCATTTTATCGATATGTTGATGAGCAGTAATTGAATCTGAGCCATCTTATTGGGGTATCCTACTCTGATAATCTTGAGGCATTGCATTGAGTTGTCTAGGTAGGACCAAGAGAGCATAAAGAGTTGCCATGATTGGTAAATCAAAATGGCAAGATGATGAAACTATAACAGGTGTGAATGTGTGAGGGATTAAAGGAGGCAGAGTATAACTCTGATGAGTTGATGTAGAGGTGGTACGCATAGTAGATGAAATGGGTATACTGGAAATAGGGGGAATAGATGGAGGTGTAGTAAAAATAGGAGGAATCTGTGGAGGAACAATGGAAATAGGAGGAACCTCTGGAAGGGTAGTATAAATAAGAGGAATTTCGAGTGGGATAGAAATACTAGGTGGAATTAATGGTGGGGATGGGGATGAAGCAGTAGAAGAAGAATGTGAAGATTTAGGTGATTCAAGATATTTTTGTACAACTTGATTGATCCAAGCTTAGGTACGATGAAGGACCCTTCCGAGACCTTTTACTTTCATGATGTGTTAAATTGCATTTCTAAAAGAACATAAACGATACATGTGCATGCTGTAAAGAATAGGAACATGACAATCATCAACACATGAAAACATAAGCCGTTGTTAACGGAGTTCATCCAGGAGGGACTACGTCTCCAGGACCCAGTGTCAAGATGGTGTAGGCCGCTACATTAAGTGTTTTCAATAGTGATGATGTACATAAGAGGTGATGTTGATATCATACAAGGAAAAATTCCCTCACGGGGGAGTGGCTCCAAGAGATGTTCTGCTACAGGAACTCTCAGTCAAAAAGACTCCTATCAGTATGACACAAACTCATGCATGATGATCATCTCGCTAACATGGCATAAAAGGGATCTCAATGCAAACATGCATAGCGACACATGAGTATCCCATCAACATACAAAAAATTGATCTCAAACCAAACATGATGAATTATGACAACAAGTACATCACACATATGATTCCACATCACATCAAGCAAGAATCATGAAAACGAGTATGAAACAAGATCCCACATCAAGCATCAAACAGGGATCTGTGCAGCACAATGCATAACAAAGGAAGTACATGAAAACACTTCATATACCTCACATTTAGGGGCCATCTGAAGAAGCGGATGTCAAACTAATGAAGTTATTCGGACCATCGATCTCACGGCATCGAATTGCGTGAAAATGGTTGCTCGCACATGAATGTTGACACCTGCACTCCACTTATAAAAGTGGCTAGAAAATGAAATGAGAAAATGAGAAATATGAATGCACCATCAGATTTGTGGCGTCGAATAGTGCAAAATCAACTATCCAATTTTTAAATTCTGAGAAATTGAGAATATGGGGCTCAAAGAATCTTTTAGATTCCCCTAGATTCCTCAAAGATTCCCTCCTCCGGGTCCTCTACAAATATGTTTCTCAGATCAAAATTATGACTACACCACCAGGTTCCTTACGAAATTCTGAGAAAAATAAGTATGAAGTTGGCTGCATTCTGACTCTAGCGAATTTCATCCTCCAAGGAATCTAGAAGATTCCCTCAAGATTCCTCAAAGATTCTCCTCACTGGGAATCTGCAAATCTGTTGATCAAAATGTGAATCTAACATTGCCATAACGTTCCCTATGAAAATTTGAGAAAATTGACTATAAACTTGGTTATATTCTGACAAAATAATTTTTACCTCCCCGGAGAATCTCTGGGCATCAAAGAAGCCTCCAAATGCGTGTCAAGGTTTTACCTCCTCTGTCTTGAAATATGTGCCCACTCCTCGTTCCTCCATCTGCCTGGGTGCATTGGTGAGTTGAGTTTAAATATAAATTTCCCAGCAAAAATATCAATGTCGAGCTTTGTGGCCCAACGGTGGCCGAGGAGACGAGGCAGGCGGAGGTTATGGTTTCAAAACCCCCCCCCAAAAAAAGGTCGTTAGTTTTTAAAATATAAAACAGGCATGGATTTTTTGTGCCAATAGTTACATCATTTGTTATGCAGTGGGGGCATGTCAACTTTTCTTTTAAGTTTGGTTTGGTGTTACATATTAATGGTAGTGGTACATTTTATTTATGTCACATGGGTCCGCCACGTGGGCGAGGCCAGCCCTCCCGCCAGCCGTGGGTTCAACTCCCACCAGCCCCTCAAATTAATACGTATGTTATATGAGGTGTGGGGTGGTGGGTATGGTGGCCCACCACCTCCTTTATATATATATATATATATATATATATATATATATATTATATATATATAATTTTCATATAACATAGCCTTTTTTTGGATTTTCCGAAATTTGAGCGTAGGAGTCATTTTAACAAGATGAAAATTTTGCTCGGAATCTAGCCAGAGTTGGCCGGATTTCATCTGCCAGAAAAATTCCAAATTGTGTCTCAATTAACCTGCCAAGTCAGCAAAAGTCAACCAAAATTTTGATTGCCTCTATCTTCCTCATCCGGACTCGAATTAACGAACCATTCACACCACCACGATCACAATGATGAGGTCTTTGACATGAACTTGGTTTGAGAATAATCCAAACACTTTGATTTTTGAGCTTTCATAAACCCAACTTGTCCTGTGTGTGTCCCTAGAGCCACCTAGATCAATCCTCTCCACTGAGGAGCTTTTGGTTCTCCAAAAGCATGAAAAGTAATTTGAAACTTCTTTGTACCTTATCTGCATCAAAAGTGTCCTTAAAGGTCTTGCTTCCATCTCCTTCACCTTTGTTCTTCAGAGCCTTCAACAATGAGCCGACACCTACAACCTCTGCAACCTATAGTACATTGTTTTTGCAAATTACATGCTTGACTCTCATGACCAACTATTGACCCAAGCATCCCATACTTGCCACAAGTTTATAACACATACTCGGTGGTCAAGTTTACATCAAGATGGACACAATACCCCTGTTACGAAAATAAGGCCAACATATCATTGTTGCTTCAACAAGTGATGGAAAACACATCATCACTGCAACACATTATTTACAAAGATAAGGCCAAACACTATTGTTTTGACAAGTGATGAAAACACAACATCACTTTCACAGTTTGTCATGCAACTCATAATAAGACCAAACATCATTGTTGTTGAACAAGTGATGGAAAACACATCATCACTTTTACATTTTAAAATACAACAAATTATTTACAAAAGCACGACCATGAAATGCTAACATATCTAGAAACCATTTTTCACTTATCAAGGTGAATGGGTTGCCTCCTTGTGGCACATTCGATGGTCGAACAACTGCTTCACCTGGTTCATGCACCGACACTTTGTCTTTAAGGCGCTGCTTTAGATGGAGTCTCCAACAAGTGACTCTTTGATGGCCACTTCTGTCGCAATGACTGCAATAGGTCTTATTTCTCCAAATTTGTTTAACCTGTTTCTTTACTTGATGTTGATAGGGTCTTTCATGCCTCATCCTTTTGGGTGTTGATATTCTTTTCCAACACTTAGAAAATGTATGGTTATGTAATTTGCAAAAGGTACATGTTTTTCTATGCCACGTTTTACGTTCATCATTAAAAACATAATTATAATCGAAATGAACATTCGAATATCAAAACTGGTTATACCTTTCCTTCCCGTCCTTGGTGTAAGTATGGCGATGAGAGCTTGCCTCAAATCTTTCCTTGCAATGAAAACTGCCATGGGATGATGGGGATGTGTTCCCATCATTCTCTTTCCTCGACGATTTCAACAATGTCTCGAAAGCATCTAACACCTTTGAGAATTCTCCTTTGGTGTATCTCAAGCCTGCAAATTGAGGTCTCTGCACAACCTCCAATGGTTGAGCTATGCCTTGGTTATTAACACCAAGTTCTTTTTCCTCATCATGCCCCGTCTTGGTAAGGAGCCTCATGTTTGTCCTTGTAATTTGGATCTCCAAAAATCCAACAAAAATCATACTATGTGACGACAAAACCGAAAGGAAATCAACATATTTTACCTCCTCTGTCGATTTGGAAATAATCGATGAGGGCTTCTCAGCATTTGTTGTTGGTGATTGGCTAGTCGTTTCAGCGCATTCCCCAACTTCCTTTCTGACATATCCAAGTCCTGTCTGATGGGGCAATTCTTTTACTTTGATGGGGTTGAAAATACCTTGGCCATTAATGCCCAAGCCTTTTCCTTCATACCCCATTTTCCTCAATAGTTTGGAGCCAATTCCTATGGTATGATTTTCAAAAATACTGAAATCATCATCAGGACACATACTTGAATTTAGAGAATTACTTTTTACCTCACATGGGTCATGTTGCAGCTTTTCCAAGGCCTCGTCCTTTGCTTGCAACTATCGTAGAAAACTTTGTTTTTCCTCTTTCTCTTCAGGTAGACGCATCTTCAATTCAGTGTTCCTTGTTTGAAGATTCTGCTTGTTGTGCTTCAATTCTTCCAGGGCCTCTTCCATGGCTTGCAACTGAAACTAAAATCGCTCCTTTTCCTCAGTCTCATTCTGTCGAGTTTCATACATTATTTCCACTCTTTTGGAAATTTTGAGCATGGTCTCGTACATCGCTTTTTCATCCTCTTTTGTTGCACGTTCCATTGTTCACGCTGCAATTCACATCAACGCAAAGACCGCTTTGATACCACTTTATCCAGGCCCTGGTGTGATGAAGGACCCTTCCAAGACCTTTTACTTTCATGATGTGTTAAATTGCATTTTTAAAAGAACATAAATGAATACATGTGCATGTGTAAAGAAGAGGAACATGACAATCATCAACACATGAAAACATAAGTTGTTGATAATAGAGTTCGTTCAAGAGGGACTACGTCTCCAGGCCCCGGTGTCAAGATGGTGTAGATCACTACATTAAGTGTTGTCAATAGTGATGATGTACATAAGAGGTGATGTCGCTATCATACAAGGAAAAATTCCCTCATGCAGGAGTGGCTCCAAGAGATGTTCCGCTACAGGAACTCGTAGTAAAAAAGACTCCTACCAGTGTGACACAAACTCATGCATGATGATCATCCTGCCAACATGGCATTAAAGGGATCTCAATGCAAACGTGCATAGTGACACATGAGTATCCCATCAACATACAACAAAGGGATCTCAAACAAAACATGACGAATCATGACAACAAGTACATCACACATATGATTCCACATCACATCAAGCAGGAATCATGAAAACGAATACGAAACAAGATCCCACATCAAGCATCAAATAGGGATCTGTGAAACACAATGCATAACAAAAGAAGTACATGAACACACTGCATATACCTCACATCCAGGGGCCATATGAAGAAGCAGATGTCAAACTGTTGAAGTTGTTCGGACCATCGATCTCATGGGATCAAATCGCATGAAAATGGTTGCTCGCACATGAATGCTGACACCTGCACTCCACTTAGAAAAGTGGCTGGAAATGAAATGAGCAAGTGAGAAATATAGATGCACCATTAGATTTGTGGCGTCGACTAGTGCAAAATTGACTATCCAATTTTTGAATTATGAGAAATTGAGAATCTGGGGCTCAAAGAATCTTTTAGATTCCCCTAGATTCCTCAAAGATTCCCTCCTCCGGGTCCTCTTCAAATCTTCTTCTCAGATCAAAATTTTGACTGCACCACTAGGTTCCTTACAAAATTTTGAGAAAAATGAGTATGAAGTTGGCTACATTCTAGCTCTGGCAAATTTCAACCTCCAAGGAATCTGGAAGATTCCTTTAAGATTCCTCAAAGATTGTCCTCCACTGGGAATCTGAAAACATGCTACTCAAAAGGCAAATCTAACATTGACATAGTGTTCCCTACGAAAATCTGAGAAAATTGGCTATAAACTTGGTTATATTTTGACAAAATAATTTTTACCTCCCCGGGGAATCTTCGAGCATCAAAGAATATTCTGCCTTGAAATGCGTGTCAAGGGTCTGCCTCCTCTATCTTGAAATCCGTGCCCACTCCTGGTTCCTCCATCTTCCTGGGCACATTGGTGAGCTGAGTTTAAATATAAATTTCCTGGCAAAAATATCAACGTTTAGCTTTGTGGCCCAACAGTGGTGGAGGAGACTAGGCAGGTGGAGTTTATGGTTTCAAAACCCTCGCCTCCCAAAAATGGTCATTAGATTTTAAAATATAAAACAGGCGCGAATTTTTTGTGCCAACAGTTACATGGTTTGTAATGCGGTGGGGGAACGTTAATTTTGGTTTTAAGTTTGGTTTGGTGTTACGTATAAATGGTAGTGGTATGTTGTATTTATGTCACATGGGGCTGCCACGTGGCGAGGCCGCCCTCCCGCTGGCTGTGGGTTAACTCCCACCGCCCCTCAAATTAATATGTATGTTATATGAGGTGTGGGTGGTGGGGTGGTGGCCCACCACCCCCTTTACATATATATATTTTTAATTTTAATATAACATAGCCTTTTTTTTGGATTTTTCTGAAGGAGTCATTTTAATGAGGCGAAAATTTCGCTCGAAATTTGGCCGGATTCCATCTGCCAGAAAAAGTCTAAATTGTGTCTCCATTAACCTGCCCAGTCAACAAAAGTCAACCAAAACTTTGATTGCCTCTATCTTCCTCATCTGGACTCGCATTGACTAACCGTTTGCACCACCACGATCATGATGACTAGATCTTTAACATGAACCTAGTTCAAGCATAATCCAAACACTTTGATTTTTGAGCTTTCATAAGCCTTCTTTGTCTTGTGTGTGTCCCTAGAGCCACCTAGATCAATCCTCCCCACTAAGGAGCTTTTGTTCCTCCAAAATCATGAAAAGTAATTTGAAACTTCTTTGTACCTTGTCTGCATCACAAGTGTCCTAAAAGGTCTTGCTTCCATCTCCTTCACCTTTATTATTCGGAGCCTTCAACAATGAGATGACACCTAAAACCTCTGCAACCTGTAGTACATTGTTTTTACAAATGACATGCTTGGCTCTCATGGCCAACTAATGACCCAAGCATCCCATACTTGCCACTATTTTATAACACATACTCGGTGGCCAAGTTTACATCAAGATGGACACAATACCCCTGTTACAAAAACAAGGCCAACATATCATTGTTTCTTCAACAAGTGATGGAAAACACATCACAACTGTAACACATGGTTTACAAAGATAAGGCCAAACACTATTGTTTTGACAAGTTATAGAAACACAACATCACTTTCACATTTTATCATGCAACTCAAAATAAGACCAGGCATCATTGTTGTTGAACAAGTGATGTAAAACACATCATCACTTTTACATTTTAAAATGCAACAAATGATTTACAAAAGCACAACCATGAAATGCTGACATATATAGAGACCATATATGATTGAACAACTGTTTCACCTAGTTCATGCACCGACACTTTGTCTTTAAGGTGTTGCGGCTCTTTGATGGCCACTTCTGTCGTAATGACTGCAATAGGTCTTCTTCCTCCAGATTTGTTTAACCTGTTTCTTTACTTGATGTTGAGAGGGTCTTTCATGCCTCATCCTTTTGGGTGCTGCCATTCTTTTCCAACACTTAGAAAATGTATGGTTATGTAATCCGCAAAAGGTACACGTTTTTCGATGCCATGTTTTACATTCATCATTAAAAAATGATTATAATTGAAATGAACATTCAAATATCGAAACTAGTTATACCTTTCCTTGCCGTCCCTGGTGTAAGTATGGCGATGAGAGCTTGCCTCAGCTCTTTCCTCACAGGAAACTTCCATGGTATGATGGGGATGTGTTCCCATCATTCTCTTTCCTCAACGATTTCAATGATGTCTCAAAAGCATCTGACACCTTCAAGCATTCTCCTTTGGTGTATCTCGAGCCTGCAAATTGAGGTCTCTACACAACCTCCAATGGTTGAGTTATGCCTTGGTTATTAACACCAAGTTCTTTTTCCTCCTCATGCCTCGTCCTGGTAAGGAGCCTCATGTTTGTCCCTGTAATTGGGATCTCCAAATGTCCAACAGAATCATAGTATGTGACGACGAAAATGAAAGGAAATCAACATCTTTTACCTCCTCTATTGATTTGGAAAGAACTAGTGAGGGCTTCTCATCATCTGTTGTTGGTGATTCATGCATGATGATCATCCCGCCAACATGGCATAAAAGGGATCTCAATGCAAACATGCATAGTGACACATGAGTATCCCATCAACATACAACAAACGGATCTCAAACAAAACATGATGAATCATGACAACAAGTACATCACACATATGATTCCACATCACATCAAGTAGGAATCATGAAAGCAAGTATGAAACGAGATCCCACATCAAGCATCAAACAGGGATTTGTGCAGCACAATGCATAACAAAATAAGTACATGAAAACACTGCATATACCTCACATCCGGGGGCCATCTGAATAAGAAGATGTCAAACTACTGAAGTTGTTCGGACCATCGACCTCACGGCATCAAATCGCATGAAAATGGTTGCTCGCACATCAATGCTAACACCTGCACTCCACTTAGAAAAGTGGCTGGAAAATGAAATGAGCAAATGAGAAATCTGAATGCACCATCATATTTGTGGCGTCGAATAGTGCAAAATCGATTGTCCAATTTTTGAATTTTGATAAATTGAGAATCTGGGGCTCAAAGAATCTTTTAGATTACCCCTAGATTCCTCAAAGATTCCCTGCTCCAGGTCCTCTGCAAATTTGCTTCTTAGATCAAAATTTGGACTGCACCACTAGGTTCCTTATGAAATTCTAAGAAAAATGAGTATGAAGTTGGCTACATTGTGACTCACGAATTTCAGCCTCCAAGGAATCTGGAAGATTCCCTCAAGATTCCTCAAATATTCTCCTCCGCTAGGAATCTGCAAATCTGCTGCTCAAAATGGGAATCTAATATTGTCATAGCATTCCTTATGAAAATATGAGAAAATTGACTATAAACTTGGTTATATTCTAACAAAATAATTTTTACCTCCCCCGAGAATCTTTGGCATCAAAGAATATTTTGCCTCGAAATGCGTGTCAAGGTTCTGCCTCCTCTATCTCGAAATTTGTGCCCGCTTCTGGTTCCTCCATCTTCCTGGGCACATTGGTGAGTTGAGTTTAAATATAAATTCCTGTCGGAAATATCAACGTTTAGCTTTGTGGCCCAACGGTGGCGGAGGAGACTAGGCAAGCAGAGGTTATGGTTTCAAAACCCCCCGCCTCCCAAAAATGGTTGATTGTTCTTGAAATATAAAACAGATTTGGATTTTTGTGCCAACTGTTACATGGTTTTTTATGCGGTGGGGGCACATTAATTTTGGTTTTAAGTTTGGTTTGGTGTTACATATTAATGGTAGTGGTACTTTGTCTTTATGTCACATGGGGCCGCCACGTGGGTGCGGTCGGCCCTCCCGCTGGCCCCACTGGCCCCTCAAATTAATACGTATGTTATATGAGGTGTGGGTGGTGGGGGTGGTGGCCCACCACCTCCCTTTATATATATATATATTATATTAATTTTAATATAACATTTCCTTTTTTTTGGATTTTCCGAAATTTGAGCGTAGGAGTCATTTTAACGAGGCAAAAATTTCACCCGGAATCTGGCCGATGTTGGTCGGTTTCCGTCTACTGGAAAAAGTCCAAATTGTGTCTCCATTAGCCTGCTGAGTTAGCAAAAGTCAACCAAAAATTTGACTGCCTCTATCTTCCTCATCCGGGCTCGGATTGATGAACCATTCACACCACCACGATCACAACGACGAGATATTTAACATGACCCTGGTTCGAGCATAATCTAAACACTTTGAGTTTTGAGCTTTCATAAGCGCTCTTTGTCCTGTTTGTGTCCCTAGAGCCAACTGAATCATTGATCAAATCAGACACCAACACTTCAAGTTTGTTAAATTGTTTTATGACATCATCATCAAAGTGATTTCACAGTTTTATGCTTTGAAATGTAGGGTTTTAAGATATTTTCATCAAAAATAGCTTCAGCTACAAAACTGTGAGATTTAGTTTGGAAGAGACTATGTTCAAATGGTAAATCATAACTATGTCTTCTATTGTTTCAAATATTTCAGGCAGAGAATTAACCCTAGGGAGAGGATTATTACTTGCCTGGCTGTCGACTAAACTTTTCTTTCTAAGAATTTTTTCAAGGTTATCTACAATTTATGGTGGATTTGGATATGGATTAGCTCTAGTATATGTCTTCTTAGGAGACATATCTACTACAGTATATTTAAATATATAAAATATGTACAAACCTTAAGTGGAAAGCAGCCTTAAATCATATCTATTTATCAACCACAAACTTAGAAATAGCTTTAAGCATTGAAATAAAAATTTTGACCAGGAAAAAATTTAATACAAATCATATTTGTTCGAATTCCCTAGTGGAGTCGCCAGAATGTTAGAAATCCATAATTTATTAAGGTTGTGAAAGAAACCCAGAGGTAACCACAAAAACACTTTTAAGCTTAGAATCTAGCCCTTCTAAACTCAGATAGGGATCTCTCTATTAGATTTAGATTTGTAGTTGTGGGATTTTAGACCAGTTATTAGGTTCAAAGTTTTGTTTTTGGAATATTTGGTTGAAACTGCAAGGAAAATCCATTGGGCAATGAAGTCAAAGTCTTAAGGTGATAAAAAATATAAATATAAGAAAATATTGAAACAGGGCAAGGTAGGCAGGTTATTTGCATCTTGAAGCTTTGTGGAGTGAGAGGGAGGAATAAATAAAGATTCCATTAAACATAGAGCATTTTAACATGAGTTTTATATTTAACTTCAGTTTGAAAACATATAAATTTCTTAAAATCTAGGACAAAGTGTGATTAAACAAGTTCAACCCTTATTCTTCTTTTAAACAATTCAAATAAGAAAACATATGCAAACAGAGATATAACAACCTTACAAAAGGAAAGGTGTCACTAATTAGCCTGACACATGAATCCTAGAACAATATTTCGTATTAATGAAATGATCACTTTCAGCTCAGCGAATAGATTTACCTAAAAATGTGCTTTCTTGATACAAGTCCCAACAGTGTTTGTACTTCGACTTGGGAAGTACTTATACAAAAATTATAAAAAATATCATGAATAAAAATCTCAAGATTTATTACAAAATTTCCTAAACTGATTACAAAAATAATACAGAAAATAATCAGTTATAACTATTGTAGTGCTCAGACACTATTTTTGAGGATGTAGGTGATGACTCGGCCTGAAGAAGTGTTTCCTTGTTGTTTGAAAGTAAAAATTGCTTTACCCAAGTAACTCACACAATTTGTCCCATTTGTCTTCACTTGAAGTGGGGAATTTGATAAGTTTCTTGTAAGTTCCATCCACCTTGGTGTACTTTTGAGAAGTGGGCTTAACAATGAACAAGTGCTTTGTTTCATGTCTAATCAGCAGATCAAAATACAAAGCTTCCATGAAGGCTTTTCCTGTGATGCTTCCTTTGATGGTGGAAAACTTTGATTTATCCCTTGCAATGACATACAATTGTTGATGATAATATTCTAAACTGGTCAATTTTCTCCAATCCCTATCAAACCTGGAAGTCCCTTATGATTTAGCATATTAAATTTTTTATGGAACTTCATAATGTTGGACTCCATATTGTGATACTTATTCTCCAATTGCAGCATAAGGTTCCTTTTTATAAGGACCCTCCTCACCTCCAAAATAGTCTTTGTCCTGTGTGCAATTTCAAATTCTTCTAATTATTCCCTTCGAATTCAAAATTATGATCAGAGCAGTGGCTTCATCTAGCTTCTGCCCTAAATCTGCTTTCACTTCTTCAATTACCTCTTTGGACCTTTGTATTAACTCCTCTTGCTAAAAAAAATCTGAATTGAGGGCCATATTTAAATCATGGCCTCATTTACTTCTATCCATATACTCTCTTTTTCCTATGTCATTGCAGACTCACTTTGCAGTTGTTCAATCTTCCGTGTTAATTTATCTGTTTTCAGTAGTTTAGCTAAGTATACATTATCAACCTTTAGTTTCTTCTCCTGAAGTTTCTTTGGCTGAGTTTTCAGCTTCTCAATTTCTTGTCCTCTAATTGACAGGTCATCCATTGCTCTAATGAGTTCCTCTAAAGAATTTGTTGACTGCTCCTCAACTATAATGGTTGTTGAAGTGGATGACCTTGTTGCTAATGTAGATGCAATAGGGATTTTTGTCAATGGAATGGAAACCAAATGTCACGTTGTTTGTTCCCTTTCCTTCAATAATTTCTCCATTACTTTGATTTGTCCACTTTGTTCAATAAGGGTCATGAACATGTCTTGTTTTTCCTTCCCAAGCTATCCAAATTCCTTAGCCTGTGGGTCTTCTATCGATGGAAGCATGAGCTACTTCTTGAGTGCTGCAATATCAAAATTCTTCCTTTTGACAATCTCTTTTGCTGCTTTCACATTGTTGAGATCATATCTCAGTTTGATTACAAGGTCTTCTACTGATCTGATATTTGTATCTTTGGCTAGAGAGGATTTTTTTATCTAACTTAAGTTGAGACTGAATGTTATTTACATAGGATTTCCACTTAGAAGTTTCAATTGTGGAAGTTGTCAATGTAGAGTACAACATCTCTCTTTTTTGCTTGTGTATGTCTATTTGATTAATTGGATGAAATTGATCAGTACTGAATGAAAAAATAGATTTCTTATAATCTTCAGGGGTCTTTGGGAAAGGGACCCCAGCACGCATGAAGGCTATCTTCATTTTCCATTTCTCTTTGTCAAAGGTAGAAAATAGCCTATGCTGTGAAGAGGTTGTCTACTTCCAAAACTGTGTATATGTTGTAGCTTTAAATTGTTCATTTTTATTCTTGATTTATTTGTACTTAGAAAGTATGTTTGGTTCATCTTTGTCATGAACTAATTCCCCTGACTAAGAGGTGTTTAATGTCTCCTGGGAGTCTGAAGAGGATGGAGATCCCACAAAAATATCCTCAGTCCTCCGTGAAGCATGAGGACCTTTCAAAACTATTATATGTACATTTTCCTCTTCAAAGGATCCTTCTATTGTTGGAGTAGTCTTTTGCCTTTTCTTGTAGATTTGAAACTCCTTTTTAGGAAATTCTGTGATTGTGAGGGAAAAATTTTCCATTGGTCTCTTGTCTTTCTTCTCCTATGGTGTAGGAGTATGTGTTGTAGTAGCCGAAATTACCTATTCTTCTATCTCTTGTAGGATGTTTTACTGCCACTGATCCTAGTTCATGTACTTCTCAATCTCTGCCTTGTGAGTGTGCGAGTAGGGAGTAGTCTTCTCTTCTACTCTTAATTTTGAAATAATCCCTAGGCAGTCATAGGACCAAGTGAAACTGAGTGTGAAATTCATTTTCTTTAGAAGGATATCTACTTCTTTGGTTGTTGATGGACTATTGCAAATGAATGGGCCCACCTGTGTTTTTCTATTAAATTGTGATTTCTTCTTTGCTTCCAAAAAATGCAGCTCATCCATATTGATCATCTGTCTTATGTACTCCAATGAGAAAATTGTCATTGGGATAGACTTTGGTAATCTGTAAGGTGCCAATTCACACCCACACACCCACACACCCTAATTTCTATGTAATTCTTGTACAAGTACCAGTTGCATGTTTTAGTATGATCACTAAGGTGTAAAATCATTCTTATTTCAGGTCCTATCCTAGGTTCAATTTCACTGTTGAATAGGAAACAAACTATATATAGAAAATTATCAACATAGTCACTGAAAGTAAACTCATTTGAATGCTTCCTCAATAAGGAAGTCCAATGAATTATAGATTGGGCAATGCCTTGTTCATCCAATCTGTACAAAGGAAACTGAAATCTATCTGCCTAGTGATATAAAAACAAATAAACCAGAACGGATGCATATTTGAAGGTTCCTTCTATGGAAAATTTAAGGAACTACTCATGGATGGCATCTCCTAGAAACTCACTGTACTTGAAGATAATTGGGGACTTTTCATCTATTGAGAAGATTGAAAGAAACCCTATGATGGCATCATCAACCCATTGATTGGATTGGTAGCCAAGTAGACAAGAAACAATAGAAATAATTTTCTTAGTCATCTCAGGGAACATAGATGATGAATATGGGGGGATTTTCTTGGGTAATTGGGCATCCTTAGGGAGAAAAGTCTCAAAAATATTATCTCTCTGTGGGAAGGTGAGGTTTTTGTAGAATTCAAAGAGGGAATCTACTGTAAATGGTTTCAGAGAGGCAAATATTTGAAATTGGAGCATTTGGGAGATGGATTCAGTTGTAATGGTAAAGAGGATGTCATTATTTTGGGCCACAATTTCACTCTGACTTGGAATATTTTGAAATTGGCACCATGAAACGAACTTAGGGAAGTTTTAGGTCTCAGGGAAAATGAATTGGGTAGGGAGGTATCCCACGGGCCCAATTCATCACTGAGGTCTATAATTTTTTTTTAACCAGTTGTGGAGTTCATAAAGGTTGAACTCGCAACTGGTTTCCAAGATTTTATATTCCTAGTCTAGCAGGGGTTGATCATCTAAATCTATGACACGGGGTAGCAGGGGGTTATCATCTGAGGCCTTAATGATGAAAGAGGAATGAACATGAGATTTGAATTACCTGGGAAAAATTGGTCGAAGACTAGTATCCGAGGTGCAGAGGAGGGAGTCTCCAAGGGCCCAGTCAGGTCACACTTTCACCAACATAAGGACCATATACTGTAGAGACATTATCAAATGAAACAGTGAGACCAACCTCATAGATCAATAATGGAAAGAGAAATAGGAAACAACATCAGACATGCTCACCCACCAATCCTTTTTACATTCCTGAGGCCCCAAATCACCAGCCTTATAATAAGGAAACCACTTAGGAACCAAAAAACTAACTTTGAATAGAGAAGCATATGAATTTACTGCATACCCTCATGAAACTTGCAAATGAATAATTCCCAAGGGCCTAGCAGAGTCACCGTAGCACTAACATAAGGACCCAATAATGCCACCCACTATTGAGACTCCAACAAACCACCTTTTAACCAAGAAAGCCAACTAGGAACTAGGAGAAGTGTCCTATAAAAAAGTTTAGGAGGAAACACTCAAAAAATGTGGGGGAGATTGAATTCTTCCTATTTCGGCATACCACTCAAGACCTTGCCTTAGGACAACAAACAACCCACCAGAGAATCTATACAACAAATATTTTCCATCCAGGGAAAGGGAGCATGACCAAAATCCATGTCAAAATGGAAGCAACATCTCTAAAGATAAAATTTAGAACTGGAATGAGTAACAACATACAATCCATAAAATTAGGGAGAAGTGTTACACCAAGAGTCATGACTAGAATAGAAATAGCCTTTGTAGTTTCCCAAGCCTAGGTTTCCTACTGAGACCTCTACAATGCAACATAGTTAACCTAAGACCATCCATCAAGTTGTGCCCTCTCTAGAAATATATGTTTTTAGTCTCGTCATTGAGCCTTGGAAAATTAAGAGAAATCGTCATGGGATTCACATGCTTCACCTTATCAAGTTGTCTTCTAAGTCTTGGATGCCACTTCATAATTTGAGAAAAGAGGAATGGTTTAATGGTGCATATACTAGCATTAATATAAGCTAGGGGTGTATTGCCACTTCCTCTCACGCAGTAACTAGGGTACGAGTGGCATACATCACCCCCACTCCCACCCCCCCCTTTTTCTCGTGCATGTGTCACCCCAACAGGAGGATAATATTAAAAAATTAATTAAATAAATAAAATTAAAAACGTATTTTTTAACTAAAATGAGTAATTTATATTATATTCAAGTTTGTACCTAGTTTGCAAGAAATACATCATGGATTATATATTTGTTTCATCAAAATTCCCAATTGATCTCTCATTTCCAAGAGGTTTACAACTTTATCTTGAGGAGAATATTTTTGAGCAAGAAAAAGGGGGCTATATAGTTATATATCTTACGAAATTGCACCAACAATAAAAAAAAATTGCACCACATTTCACTATTAATTGATTATGAAGTCTTTCATGACTATGAACTTGCCATAGTCTTGGAGAGGATCATTCAAGTACAACAATTGATCATTTTTGCAATGCTTAAACTAGTAGTATCACTTAAACTGAGAGTTAGATTCTTAACCTATTCTTTAATATCCTTAATTTTTCTTCTCAATGCACAAATTTCATTTCCATGTCTGGTTGCTCCTGTCTTCAATCCTTGAATATCATCCAAAGCATTGGAAGTTAAGCCTAAGAGATCATTTTGTTTCAGTTTGATGGTAAAATATCCATTTGAAGAGCATCAAATGTCTTTTCATGTTGAGTTAATTCCGCTTTGTGATTACACTCCTTTGTTATTTTGTGCTTTTGACCACCAATATTGGGATACTCCATAGTTGACGTTAGCACTCTATAATTTCTTAAGGCTTTGAAAGAAACCTAGAGGTAACTACGGAACCACTTTTAAGTTTAGAAGCTAGCTCTTCTAAACTCAGAGAGGGGTCCCTCTATTGGATTTAGATTTATTGTTGTGGGATTTTAGGCTATCTATTAGGTTCATAGTTTTTTTCTTAAAATGTTTTGTTGAAATTGCAAGGAAAAGCCATTTGGAAATGGATTCAAAGTCTTAAGGTGATCAAAAACAGAAATATTAGAAAAGATTGAAACAAGGCAAGGTAGGCAGGCTATTTGGATCTTTGAAGCTTTGTGGAGTGAGAGGGATGAATAGATTTGAATTCCATTAAACATAGAAATTTTTAACATGAATTATATATGTAACTTCACTTTGAAAACGTATAAATTGCTTAAAAGCCAGGATAAAGTGTGATTAAACAAGTTCAACCCTTCTTATTCTTTTAAACAATTCATATAAGAAAACATATGAAAGCATAAATATAACAAGTTTACAAAAGGAAAGACGTCACCAATTAGCATGACATGTGAATCCTAGAACAATCTTCTGTATTAATGAAATGATCACTTTCATCTTAGTGAACTTCTTTACATCAATATGTGCTTTCTTGATACAAGTCCCAACATTTGTAATTCGACTTGGAAAGAACTTATACAAAAATTATCAAAAATATCTTGAATCAAAATCTCAAGATTTATATCCTAAACTAGTTACAAACATATTAAAGAAAAATAGGTAGCTGAAACTGTTGTAGTGCTCTAGCACTATTTTCAAGGATGCAGGTGATGACTCGGTCTGAAGAAGTGTTGCCCCTTTTTGTTTGAAAGTAAAAAATTGTTTTACCCAAGTAACTCGCACAATTTGTCCTATCTGTCTTAACTTGGAGTTGGGAATTTGACAAGTTTCTTGTACGTTTCATCCACCTCAGTGTGCTTTTGAAAAGTGGGCTTAACAATGAACAAGTGCTTTACTTCATGTCTGATCAGCATATCAAAATCCAAAGCTTCCATGAAGCCTTTTCCTGTGATGCTTCCTTTAATGGTGGGAAACTTTGATTTATCCCTTGCAATGGCATACAATTTCTGATGATAAATCTTCTAAACTGATCAGTTTTTCTCCAATCCTTATAGAACCTGGCAGCCCCTTCTAATTTAGCACATTAAATTTTATGTGGAACTTCTGAATGCTGGACTCCATATTGACACTTATTCTCCAATTTCAGCATAGTATTCCTTTTTGTAAGGACCCTCCTCACCTCCAAAATAGTCTCTCTCTTGTCTGCAATTTCAAATTCTTCTAATTCTTCCTTAGTCTTTGAATTCAAAATTATGATCAGAGCAGCAGCTTCACCTGGAGTTTTCCCTAAATCTTCTTTCACTTCTTCAATTACCTCTTTGGACCTCTGTATTAACTCCTCTTGCTAAAAAATAATCTAAATTGAGGCCATATTTCAGTCATGGCCTCATTATTTCTATCCATATACTCTCTTTTGCCTGTGCCATTGCAAACTCACTTTGCAGTTGTTCAATATTCTTTGTTAATTTATGATTTTTCTCTAGTTCAGCTAAGTATACATTATCAACCTTTAGTTTCTTCTTCTAAAGGTTCTTCAGCTGAGTTTTTAGCTTCTCAATTTACTGTCCTTTGATTGACAGGTCATCCATTTCTCTAACAAGTTCCTCTGAAGAATCTATCGATTACCCCCCAATTGTAATGGTTGTTGAAGAGGATTCCCCTGCTACTGATCTAGATGCAATAGGGATTGTTGTCAATGGAATGGCAGCTGGTTGTGTTGTTTGTTCCATTTCCTTCAATAATTTCTCCGTTTCAACCTCCATTGCTTTGATCTGTCCACTCTGTTCAATAAGGATCCTATACATGTTTTCTTTTTCCTTCTCAAGTTGTCCAACTTCCTTAGTTTGTGGGTCTTATGTGGATGGAAGCTTGAGTTGCTTCTTGAGTGTTGCAATATCAACATTCTTCCTTTTGACAATCTCTTATGCTGCTTTCACGTTCCTGGGGTCACATCCCAGTTTGATTACAAGGTCTTCCAATGATTTTATCTTTGTATCTTTGGCTATAGGGGAGTTTTTCTCTAACTTGAGTTGAGACTGAATGTTATTTATAGAGGCTTGCAGCTTAGAAGTTTCCATTGCTGAAATTTTCAAAGTAGAGTACAACATCTCGCTTGTTTCTTGTGTAAGTCTTTTTGATCAATTGGATGAATTTGATCAGAGTATTGAATGAAAAAATAGATTTCTTATAATCTTCAAGGGTATTTGGGAAAGGGACCTCAGTATGCAAGAAGGTTATCTACATTTTCCCTTTCTCTGTGTCAAAGGCAGGAAGCAACCTATGCTATCAAGAGGTTGTATCCTTCCAAAATTGTGTATTTGTTGTAGCTTTAAGTTGTTCGTTTTTCTTCTTGATTTCTCTGTACTTAGAAAATATGTTTGGTTCAGCTTGGTCATGAACCAATTCCCTTGACTAAGAGGTTTCTAATGGCTCCTCGGAGGCTCAAGAGTATGGAGATCCCACAAAAATATCCTCATTCCTCCGTGAAGCATGAGGGCCTGTCAAAACTATTGTCTGTACATTTTCCTCTCAAAGGATCCTTCTGTTACTAGAGTAGTCTTCTACCTTTTCTTGTAGATTTGAAACTCCTTTTCAGGAATTTCTATGACTATGGGGGAAAACGCTTCCCTTGGTCTCTCGTCTTTCTTCTCCTATGCTGTAGGATTCTATGTTGTATTATTCAAAATTATTTGTTCGTCTACCTCTTGTAGGGTGTTTTCCTGCCACTGATCATGTTTCATGTACTTCTCAATATTTGGCTTGGAAGTGTGTGAGTATGGAGTAGTCTTCTATTCTACTCTTAATTTTGAAATAATCCCTAGGGGGTCATAGGACCAGGTGAAACTGAGTGTGAAATTTATTTTCTTTAGAAGGATATCTGCTTCTTTGGTTGCTACTCTACTATTGCAAATGAATGGGCCCGCTTGTTTTTTTTATTATTATCTTAAACTATGATTTATTCTTTGCTGCCACAAAATGCAGCTCATCCATATTGATCATTTGTCTTATGTACTCCAATGAGAAAATTCTCATTGGGACAAACTTTGGAAATCTGTAAGGTGCCAATTCACACCCATACACCTTAATTTTTGTGTAATTCTGGTACAAGTACTAGTCACATTTTTTAGTCTGATCACTAAGGTGTAAAATCCTTTGTATTTCAGGTCCTATCTTAAGTTCAATTTCATTGCTCAATAGGCAAAAAATTGTATATAGAAATGTATCAACATAGTCATTGAAAATAAACTCATTGTAATACTTCCTCACTAAGGAAGTCCAATGAATTATAGATTGGGTGTTTCCTTGTTCTCCAATATCTACAATGGAAACTAAAATATGTTTATCTGATGATATAAAAACAAATAAACTGGAACTGATGAATATTTGAAGGTTCCTTTTGTGGAAAATTTAAGGAACTGCTCATGGATGGAACCTACTAGAAACTCATTATAGTTGAAAATAATTGGGGGCTTTTCATTCATTGAGAAGATTGACTGAAACCCTATGATGGCCTCATGAACCCACTATTCAAATTGGTAGACAAGTAGACAATAAATAATAGAAATAATCTTCTTAGTCATCTCAGGGAACATAGAGGATGAATATGGAGGGTTTTTCTTGCGTAATTGTGTATCCATAGGAAGGAAAGTCTCAAAAATCTTAGCTCTGCGTGGGAAGGTGAGGTTTTTGTAGAATTCCATGAGGGAATCTATTGTAAATGGTTTCAGAGAGGAAAATATTTGCAATTGGAGCATTTAGGAGATGGCTTCAAGTGTAATGGTAAAGAGGATGTCATTATTTTGGGCCACAATTTCCCTCTGATTAGGAATATAGCGAAATTGGCACCATGAAATGAACTCAGGGAAGTGATAGGTATGAGGGAAAATGAATTGGGGTAGGGAGGAATCCCACAGGCCTAATTAATCACTAAACTCTATAAATTTTTGTTTTAACCAGTAGTGCAGTTCATAAAGGTCGAACTTACAACTAGTTTCCAAGATTTTATATTCCTGGTCTACCAGGGGTTGATGATCTAAATCCATGATAGGGGGTAGTAGGGTGTTATCATCTAAGACCTTATATTTCCTTTAGGAGCCATGATGAAAGATGAATGAATAGGAGATTTGAATTGCCCAAGAAAAATTGGTCGAAGAATGGTATTCGAGGTGCAGAGATAATTGGCTTATTGACAAGTCACAATGGTGTTTTGGATCACTAATTGGGTGCTGAGATAGGCTATGTCTGGTTGACTATGCATTGGAACAGTTCTGATCACTTGTTACCTTGAAACAAGGAAAGGAGGGCAAAAATATGGGTTTTAGTTGATATTATAGGCAAAAATGGCTTTACATTGTGATTTAGCGGTTAAAGGAAACGGGTTTGTTATCGTGGGAGCGAGTAATGGTGGAACGGTTAGATAATAGGTAAAACAGGGATGATTTGACATGGAGGGGGGACAGGATGCGACAATTATGGGAAATGGCGAATAAGGGGGTGCCATGTGGCAGTATGGTATAGGAACGAGGAGGTGACGAGAGGCGCCACTTGGCAGGAGGGAAGTGGGGTCTGGAGATATGAGGTGGTGGAAGAAGAGTGGTGCGAAAGCAAGGGGGTCAACAGTCGAAATAGGTGGGAGCGGGAGCGGAGTGGAAAGTTGGTTTTCGAAGGCGGGGGTGGGAGGTTTGAAACAAGCCAGGGGAGGACACGTCACAAGAGTGGTGAACGAGGGAAACCGCTTTTCGGACCCTCCCCCATGGTTAACCGCTGGAAGGATGGGGGGCGTCTGAAACACCTCGCTCGTCGTTGATCCGGGCGGGTGAGATCTCGAACATTGAAATGTGCTCGCCTTTTATTACATAACGACAAAATCTATCGCATCACATAAAATGTTATTCTATACTACATAATTGTGATTTATTAATGTGATAACTAATAAAACACCTAATTAACACTAATTTCAATACAAACCTAATTTAGACCGCGATTACATTGTGCAGTAAAAAATATTTATCCTAAAAAACTTATTTTGACTAATCTAACCATGATTAAACTTTGTGATTAAACCATTAACTTATCTAAAATCATTTTATTCACCAAGCCTTATCACACTTAAATGGTGTGATTAAACCTCTTATTCTATTTTATTTTTTTAACTCTAATGTGGCACTTAAACAAGTTGCAAACTTTGAACTTTCTAAAGCATTTCTTATGCATATTTTTATGTGAAATGTAGTGGCATTTGAATTTGCACACTTATGGGGTTTTTTTTATTTTTTCATATTTATTTCATATTTTTCCATTTTTTTCATTTTTTTCAAATATATATATTTTTGTATCCCCTTTGTTTTTTCTATTATTTTCTTTTCTATTTCTATTTTTATTTTTCTATTCTTTTTTGGAAATAACTTGCAGAATGAAAGATTATTTACAACATCTCATATACAAAAATCAATAGCTAATAGTCAGCTCATCCTATAAAATATAGGACCCTAACAGTTGAGTGAGAACAACAAAGACTATACTAGCAAGTAGTCCAAAGTAAATCAAATACCACTCGGCCCCTCATCTTTGTAGCAAACAAACACACAATATCTACATTGTAGTTAACAAACTCCCACTAGACCTCGAACCAACCAAACAACAGGGACAATTTCCCTCCCTTCCAACAATAAAAAATATATTAAAATAATTGTATATGTTTAATTCCTCAATGGGGTTGGTGAACAGTTGTCACTCACTAGCGGTCAATGTAAGACTCTTGGCATAAGGCAATGGTGGTACATGCATATTGCCTTCCCATAACGCAACAATTAATGCTTCTACTTTTGCTCATGTGAAATTTCATTCCTTGCTTGCGTGAGAAGAATTACGGGGATCCATGGCACTCATATTTAGGTGGTTATTTAATGTGGGTTATGCAACATTAAGATTGTTGTTCGGGTTTCACTAGGTTTAGAATTTGTCCGTGGCTCTGATTTTTTGGGTCGTGTGGGTATGTTGGTGTGCTTCCATTTGATTATCCTTGTTTTGTGGGTCCTGTAAGGTAACAATTGGAACCTTGCCACTTTGGGTGAATTTTTCCTTTTCACAGTTTGCTTAGCTAGCCAATCGAGTGGAGAATTGGTCGATTTAGGATTTTGTGTTTTATGCCTCAGTAGTTATGTATATCGACATTCTGGGTGGTGTTGTGGTATCCTTTTATGTGTTATGGATAGCATCATGGCCATAGATACTTGGTGTCTTGTAGGTGATAAATGAACTCAGCTCGGGTATTTGGAGTTGGCCATAATTGAGCTCTTTGGCATTGGTTTTCCCCAATTCTCATGTCTATGTGTTATTGGTCACATAATTATCATTGAGGTAGTATGGTGGCTCTAGCACTGCTTGGGCTTCTGGGAGTTGGAGTCTGGCATTTTTCCTATGGGTAGTTTTCTGGTTCTCCGCTAGGTCCTCCTGGTGAGAGGTTTTCAACTAGTTTAAGCCAAGGTTTATAGCCATTTAGAGGTGAATTGGGGCAGAGGAGACTAGAGCGGTGGCCTAATTATGCCTCTCCTGGAAAGGGTGTGGAGTGTTGGGATTGCGGTGGTGGTCAGTTGGCTGGCATGGTATCTTGCTGTAGGGAGTGTGGTGTTAGGGATCCCTATGTGTTTGTGGAAGATGGTCTGGGCTCGGTATGGGTCTTTTGTTCTAAGCGGGGCTCCTAGGATGAAGCCTCTCCCTTGATCCTCGCGTGCTCTTGTGGGGTCAAAGCTGGATTTAGCCTGCCTGAATTAGGGTTCAACTGAGCTGGCTGGTGCTAGGGGTGGCAGAGTGAGAGTTGTTTCTATTTGTAGGAGACGTCTTGTAGCTTCTAAGTACGATAAATCTAGTGGGGGTGGTGAAATTGGCGGCAGGAAAAGGAAGTTAGCTTGTCCCGTGGGTGGCATAGGGTATAGGGCCCTATCTCAGGTGGTCGTGGGGGTGGAAGCAGGGTTTTGAATATTAGGTCATGGATGAGGCTTGAGTGCTCTAGTGCAAGGTGGCAAGTTGCAACGCATGGTCTCTAAGGGGCGTGCAGTTGTTAGTTGTAGCAGGAGATATCTGATGCAACTAGAGATGCTTCAGTCTACCTTGGACACTTTGGAATCTCATGAAATGGTCCAGAGAGAAGAACATGGGGCAGTTATGGCCAAAATGGAGCAACTCCAGTACTTTCGGTACCATGTTCGTGAACGAATTGTGGTTGTCTAGCGTGGTAAAAATATTCAAATTGAGAAAATCGAGAAGTTGCAATCCTGGCTTGCTCACTTTGAACAACATGCCCACTATCTCTACCGCCCACCTCCTCTTCTTGGGACGGGGCTAGATAATCCTTCCTCTATCACTTCTAATAACTAATTATGGTAATTGGTGTCTTGTTAGTTCCTTTTGTTTTTTGGCATGTAAGGCCTATAAGGTTGTGGGTCTCCCAATTAGGTATTTTTCTTTTTGTCTGCAGCATGGTAATAGAATTGGTCAAAAAACCTCGTCAGGGTGAGGCTACATGCATTTTGACACCCTTGTACATACATTTTGATTAATGAAAAATCGTTGACTTAAATTTTTTTTTTTTGTATATATCTATATATATATATATTATATTTTAAATAATATTTTTATGAAAGTGTTGATTTTCATAAACTGTTAAAATATCAAAATTTAAAATTTAACATATTATATGTGGAATTTATTCTAGTCAAACAAATTCAACCCATAATTAAATAATATTTAATTTACCAATTTTTTTTATATGAAATATACTATTTTAAATTTATAAACATATTTATTATAATATTCACATTATTATTATTTATATTATTGTATAGAGATAAGAGAAATGCATTTATAATTATAATTGTTTATATAAAGATAAGTGAAATTAAGAATATAATAATATATATATATATATATATATATATATATATAAATATATATATAATATATAATCCTACTCTTTATCTTTTTTTCCCATGGGAAAATCATAATTTTCATTAAGTTAGAAAATTACATGTTGAAAATGGTGATTGCATATGTTGTATCAGTGGTCTAAGCCAATATCTGTACTGTGTCTGTCTAAAAAATGTGCCAATCCCATCTAAGGGAGAATGTTGTGAATAATTACATATGAATTTTTTTTGTAATATATAGACATAATATATGCTATAATTTCAAATAATTACATCAAAATTGTATAAAAAATGCTCAGAAATTAGGGCCCAAAGCCCTGTCAATATAGCTCATCCATGAATAGTTTGTGGCAGTAACTGTAAGTGTCCAGGTTCCATTGTTCTCTGACCAAACAAACCCCCCTTCACTAGTGTGAGGCTTGTTTGGAAAGCAGGTCAGAAACTTTGTTGCGCTCCGTGTATAAGTGATGACAAGATATAGTGTCAAAGTGTGTTCGCAATCTCAATGCATCATCTAATATATGGCAGAGTGTGTGTGTGTGTGATAAACAGATTGTAGATTAAACCATTTAATAATGATCTTTGAGTCACCAAATATCTGCAATCACCTAGATCCTTTACCAAGAGCAAAATGTAATAAATGACAAAGGGAAATAAGTTCTGCAAAATTATGTGTCCCTCCCCCCAATCCCATCTGAATCTTGTAGAAATGGGAGTGTGTGATGTGGAGGAGTGTGCCTCCTTCACAACCATGTTGTTGCACTGAGCCATCGAAATAATCCCATAGGGTATCATAGTCTATGATTCAGCAATGATGTTGCGAGCAAGTGGATCACAGTCTTCCTCTAGTAAGTTGTGATATGTTGAGATGAGGTGAGAAGTGGCATGTGGCCATCGTCTATGAATATAATCATATTCCTTTGTAACCAAATGCACCAACAGATCATTACAAGAATGTTCTGACTCCTGTGTTTATGTGCATTTGTCCACCAACGGTACCATGTCACCCAAATCTTCAGACCCTACCAAAAGTTTTGTATCTGTAGCTGAGTAGTAACCTCCGACCAGATGGAGGTGGTGTTAGGGTAGTGTATGAATAGGTGATCAATGGTTTCCATTTCCTATTTGCAAAATACGCACCAATATGGTCCATGAAAGGTGTGTGTTTGTAGGTTTTCTACCTTTCGAACCTTGTTCCAAAGGATACACCACATAAAACATTTTTCCCTGGGATCAGCCTTCACCTCTCATAGCAAAGTCCACCACCAATCCATAGTGAAAGGTCTATGATCTGCAAATATATGGAGGTATCTAAATTTTGGGGAGTATTTCCCATTTGGTGAGAAAGGCCAATTTATTTCATCATCCCCATCAAATACACGAACATGTGATTCCTTCAATGCATTAATATAGGAATACCAATTATCCTGCCAGTGTAGGGGGATGGCCGGAGTGCCAGTATTTTTCCATGCCTACTAAGTAAATCAGTATGCTCGTGATCTACAATATGTGCCAAATTAGTGTAGCTAGCATCCGAGAGGTGATGTATCAGCGATTGTGGCAGTAGATGAGCATTCCCACATATGATCCATGGGTCCATTCCAATACAAACTAATCTGCCACTGCCAATCTTCCAGGTTAGTCCATCCCTAACAAAATCCATTTTATTGAGAATCACCCTCCAGACAGTTGGTATATTAGTCCTGTCCCAATTATGGAGTCTAAGCCAGTCAAGAAGATGGAGAGGAGAGATGTATTTCTGATAAATAACATCAAACCAAAGGTTTCTCTAGGAGAGAACATTCCATCCCATCTTTGCTACCAAAGCGCATGCAAATGTTTCGAGTCTTTTTAGTCCCCATCCCCCCCATTTTTTTGGAAGTGCTGTCTTTTCCCAGCTAGTCCAGGTAAACAAGTTCCCTTCTTGTTTTCCCCTCTAGAGGAATCTACAACACAGTTGTTGAATCCTATGAATAATTCCCTTCGGAATCCAAGCTAGTGACATCCAATATACTGGGGTGGCCTCTAGGACTGATTTTATGAGTATCAGTCTCCCCGCCCTAGAAAGCCATCTGTGATGCCATATATTTAGTTTTCTTTCAATTTTGGCCACTAGCCAAACCTAGTCTGCGATCCAATAATTTGTGGGTTTTAACCAGAAGCCTGGATATTTAAGGCCCTCCTTAAACTGTAAATTGTTGAAGGGAAAAGTTGCAAATCCATACCAATCTCATGAGGAGTACAACCCATAGTTGTAATAGTAGATTTATGATTGTTGCACTGCATTCCAGTAGCGAAGAAGAATAACCGTAAGGCAACAGCAAAAGCAGAGGAGTCCCCCAGTGTACCATTCAAAAATATGAGAATATCATCCACAAATAGCAGGTGAGTGAGAGTGCAATTGTGGATAATCTTGATACCAACCTGTCTTCCCTGTCATTGATCCGCAATAATGAGTCTGCTCAAACCTTCCATGATCAATAGAAAGAGAGGAGGAGAGAGGGGGCATCCTTTTTTAAGGCCCCTTTCAGCGTGGAAGAAAGAAGATGTCGATCCATTGATCAGAACACTATAAGAAACAATGGATATGAAACACATAATCCACTGAATAAATCAAAGTGGAAAGCCCAGATGTGTCAATAGCATTCAAATATAGAGCTAGCTAGTCCAATCAAAGGCTTTATCCAAATCAATCTTGAGGATCATCCCGTTGATTTTCTTGGATTTAATGGAATGGAGGGCCTCTTATGTCGTTCCCTCAGCTTCATGAATGTAAATTGCTCTGAACATATGTGATCAGATAATATGGGCTTAAGGCAATTAGTAATAATCTCGGCAATAACCTTGTAGATACAATTGCAAAGTGATATATGCATGTAATCATCAAAGGTTTGAGGATCATCAGTCTTGGGAATAAGGGAAATAAAGGTAGAGTTAAATGTATCATACATCCGCCCATTTGTGCAACACTCTTCAATGACCTAGAGAAGTTCCTGCCCAAGTATGTCAAAAAATGCTATGTAAAATTCAATCGACTAGCCATTTGGTCATAAGCTCTTTTCCCTCTTGAACCACTTAATAGTGGCCTCTAATTCCCCTATGGTTACCAGTGCAAGTAATCCATCTCCTATATATTGGTCCACAAATCTGGGGAAGTGTCCGACAACCCTGATGATCTCAACTAAGTTGGTCTCTGGGGGGATCGAAATAATATACGAAAATGGTAGAGACTAAGGTTGGCCAAATGATGGAAAGTTTTTGTAGTGCCCACTCTAGTTTCTTGACCCTAATATGACATTATCTTAGATACTTTATTCTTTGAGGACCTCAAGTTGAGGATCCAGACACATGACTCTATTATTAGTGATTGTGATATTAGTTGTTGTGATGTTTATGTATATTCTGCATTGACATTATGATGATGATAGTATTAATGGTTAAGTATGTTCTCTATTGGTATTATGATGATTGTAACATTAATGGTTATGCACGTTCTCTATTGATATTATGATAATTGTGGCATAAATGGTTATCTTTGTTCTCTATTGAATTTATGATGATGATAGCACTAAAGGATATGTATGCTCTCTATTGATATCATGATGATGATAGCTTTGTGTTGTGGCTAGCAACAACCCCCCTTCTTATTTAGTTTTATTACTAATACTAAATAAGTGGAGACCCTTTATCGAAAAATTTAAAAAAATAAATTAGTACTTGTATTCCCTTTTTGAATAAATCTTACTATCATAAACTTAGGAGAATACCCACTAAAAATCTAAAAAGACTTAAGTATTATGATAAGTTCGAACAAAACCATTCTCTCAATAATAAAATTTCACATTGCAAAAAAGGTAATGGATAACATCCTACAAACAAACTCCTAAGATTGTGAAATCGTGATGCGAGATCACGCACTGAAGACACTCATCGCATCGCAGTTTTCATATGTCTCAAATATCACTTAAGGTGAAATACCTCAAACCGCCGATATGCGATGACACATCTCGCAAATCACATTTTGCATAAATATATGTTAATAAATGATTGTCACATGCAACGGATCAACGATATTGCGATCTGCGATATTGTGAAGCAAATTGCAAAATCGCTTTATCGCAGATCTGTAGGGCTCGTCGTTCGAAAAGTTTTTCCGTAAACCGATGCCCAGTTATGCATATTAATGATAGTTAAATGATTTAGCTGATGATCATTAATGAAATATGTTTTTGAGCTGATCAAAGGGCCATTTCACGTAGGGTGATATATTTTATATGATTTCGGCATTTAAAGCTTTCCCATCACCTTATTTCTTATCATTACTCTTTCCTCATTTGCAAATTACAGAAGCGAAAAGCAGAGAGGTATACATAGAAGTGTTCAGAATATTATGGGAAAGAAGGGAAAAGCTCCAAGTTCTGAAGACAAAGAAATGACGCCCTTATACACAGACACCACCCATAATGGAGACGTCGACATTACTACTTGGGAAGGCATGCATAGTCTACTCAAGGAAGGAAATCCCAGAGTAATGGAAGTTACAGCAACTACAGACTCACGCGGGTCGTCTGAGGCATCAATTACAAAACTAGCATGCTCGTTCTTGCACCAGATAGTGGCGAGGCCCAAGATTCTTCCATACATGGACATGGTCAAATGGGTATTGAATAGTGCTGAGATAAAAGACAAACAATTTAAGACTAAGAGCCAAGGGTTCATTGGGTCGTTCATTCCAAACAAAAACAAAAACGCGCAAGAGGCGAAAAATAGCTCCAGGGAAGCCCAGATCAAGAAACGGAAGCAGTTTCCAATGTGCGATCGCCGGGAAAAACCTCTTGAAATGGAAAGCCTCTGATCACTCAGTCGCCTGTAAGCCCGACAAATTGTAGGAAAAAGTGTTAAAGGCTAAAGGCAAAACCAGAGCTCTAAAAACCAATGGTATTTATCAGAGATATCCTTAAAAATGGTATGTGAATATCTGACCAAACGTACAACATCTATAGACAAACTGGAGACAAAAGGCTTAAGAAAGAGCAGAGTCCATCAAAAGGTTAACCAAGTTGAATTGGGATTCTTACTGGAAATACTTGGTAAAACCACACAGTCAGTGCATGACTCTCAAAAGTCTCACTAACTTTGCCAAGAAGATGGCGCCAACACTTGCCGATTCCATTTTCGTAGGACAACTAAAGTTGGAGGTCGACCAGCCAACTCTCCTCAAGCCAATGCTGGATGCTTGCGACTACAAGGAACAAATACGTAGATAGTTAATTGCCAGATTCAGTTTTAGTTTTAGTTTTAGTTTTAGTTTTGCTTTATTTTTTCCTAAGATGAGGACGTTCATTTAAACCTCCTCCTGTATTTTTGTAATAAACTATTTTTAGATTTAGCTAGTAGTATTTTAACCCTTCTCATGCATTTAGAGAAGGGTCCTGAAATTTGTCAAAAACATTTCCTCAGAACATGCACTTCTACACCCTCCGAGGAGGTTTTGATGAATGAATGGAACAAGATTTATTGATATTTGTGTTTAATATCTACTACTGAAATTTCACTTTTGTACTCTTAGTAGATGTTGAATTAAGAAGAGATAAATCATTATTGTTGAAGCTCATGAGTAGAACTTGTTATAAATGGTACTTTTATCTCTTAACGATTTATGCTTATGTGTTAAGGTGATATTTATGTTTAGTTATTTATATATGATGCTTGAATGCTTGAGTTATCATTTGGCACTTCTGTACGGTGATGGCTATTCTATTTATGCTTAATATATGATTGAGTTATTATGCGATATGCTTTTCACAATTGTTTTAGCTAACTTTTTATACGAAATGGTTTATCCTTGTTGAGTTCTTTTCTCATAGCGATTGAATGATCTTTATTACCAATTGCTATTAGAAATTATTTTAGATCGCATAACTAAAAGATTAAATCTTGGGTTAGTTTTTAGAATTAGATATTTCCATTCATTAGAATACAATTGCATGTTGTTAAATTAGATTTAGAATAAAAGCATTTTACTTAGAAATTATTAGAAAGGAAATATCAATTCTCAATACACACTCACATAAATTGGGAAACTGGTCCCATATCCCCACTCGGACCCACCATCCCAAACGGAAAAGGAGCTGCTTTCAAGGTCTGGACTGGGTGGGTATCCCCCTTGTTGTAGACCCGATTTTCAGGGTTTCAACACTTTGATGGATAGGCATGTTTTCTATTGATGTTGATAGATTTGATGGATATGTATGTTTCCATTGATGATATGATGATGATAGCCATGATGGATGTGTCCCCTATGTTACCTACTTGCATTAGTTCTGGTTCACAATGAACAATGATGCGAATGACTAGGTGATGGCGATGATGTTATTATGAAAATGGCTAACATTGAGAAACCTTGTTACTGATGATTATTGAGTATGGCAGGAAACCACCAGAGTCACTCACATATGACGAGTTGATGACACCTGGTTGGATGAAAATTTATATTATTTTATCTTTGAAATTCTAAGTCAATTTTGAAACCTGTTATATAAGTTTATCTATATCTTGATGATATGTTAGTGGTTGCAGGCACAAACTAGTTGCTTGGCTAGATGACTCACATATGGGTGATGGGGTTGTACAAGTGGATGGAACTACATGGGAGGGGTGGGACAGTGTCCTTGATCTCACCCACTAGCACTCCCACCGTGACTTGTGTTGGAAAGGTTGAAACACCTTTAACTTGAAGATCATGATGCCATGACGGCAGGTCCTAAAGTTGGGTCGCTCATGAGGATTTTACCAGGGGGCACGCATCAAGGTGGATTCCTTGATCCCCGACACCATTAGTCTCACTATAGCAGGAAATATAAGAGATGATAGCGGTCTATGACGTTGCACCTATACTTCCCCTCGTAGTCATTGAATGCTTGAAGGGAAAGTGGTGTGGTACCCTTGGAACTTCAAGGGAATTTATTGAAGGGAACGACCAACTTGGCACCCTTGGCATCACAAATAAACTATTAGGCGTGGCACCCTTGGAACTTCAAGGGAAGTTCTTGAAGGGCGCGACCAAACTTGGCACCCTTGGAATCATTAAAAATAAATAAATTAATAAATATAATCAAGAAATGAAAACTAGGAAAATTTACATCAAGGGTAAATGATGTTAGAAACCGAGGTAATTAAATCAAAAATAAAACCTGGGTTAAGAGGATCATAGGAAGAAATAAAATAAGGTTACCTTAAAAACTCTACCCTTCCCATCTTGGAAAATAGTAGGTAGATTATGTAGTTTAATTAGGTAAAAAGGGAAAAAGGGACATAATTGTAAGGATAAAGATTAATCCTAAAATATTTAAACCTAATTAAGAGAAGAGGATGGTGACTTAAAATAAGATTAATAAATTAAATTTTAGAGAAATGTATAGAACCTCCATGTGGCAACAACCAACATAAGAATATCCATCTAAGAGATAACTTGAGTTAAATTAGGGAGTAGATAGGGGATCAAATTTGACTCATTAATTGACTTTACTAATGAACACAAATTAAGGAGTAAAAAGGGGGATCAAGAGGCAACTCGGAGAAGAAATAGGAATCTTGTTGAGGTGAGGAAAATATTAGTTTTAAATTAAAATTTAAGTAAATAATTTTGGAGACCCTTAATGAGAGAGTGACACATGGGTGGGTGAATAATCAAACTATTGAATTATAAAAAAAATTAATTATGCATAACATGCCAAGTGTCACCTATGAGGACTCCTATAAAAGAAGGGACAAGCCATGGGAGAGGGGACTTTTTGGGGTGGGGGAACCCTATTGTTGGATGGATGAGACTATGTGAGAGCAGTGATTACGAAACTATAGTGAGTTTGGTGAGGTAGAGGATTTTAGAGAGGGGACTCTTGAGCCAAGGAGTGCTCTCCTCTATGAGCTATTGCATTCCTCCATTGTACAACCCCATTTCAGCTCGAGGGTCCGCTAGGAAGAAGAGTACCCAAGAAGTAGGCTGGGAGGTTAATCGGTGGCTCATCACATTTGGATCAAGTACGTTGTCATTCACTCTTAGAGGTGACTGACAACAAGGGAAGGCAAGTAACGACAAATCAAGTGGAGTCTCGTATTTTGGTGAATGGTACATATGTGTTGCAATATTATTTTGTATGATTTCTTTATGGCCTTAGTTAAATATACTAAATTTTATGACATGTTTAGTGAAATGAAATTTAGGGATGTGTTAGAGAGTGCTGAATAAATTGGAATTCACAATGTTTTTCTCTTCTAGTTGTATTTTATTGTGATTAAAAAAATTATATAGTATAGAAATGGTCCTTACACTTGGTATCAGAGCCATGTTGAATCCTTGAGGCCTGTGGGCCCATGCATGCATGGCTAGTTTTGTTAAATAATATGATGAAAATCTCTAGCTAATTTATCTCAGGCAATATCCATGACAAAAGTCCTTGAGGAATTGTATAATTGTCGAATCATACCTAAAACAATGAGTTTTAGTGTAACATGGTAATGGTTAAAAAAAAAAAAATCCTATTCATTGCAATAGTCTGCTACAATTCATGTTGTTTTCTCATGGGCTTGGTTTGAAGAATTGGACAGTCTTGCTATCCCCTGAACTGCAGGAATTATTTATTTTATTTTTGTAATTTGGTTCTAAATGAAATGCTAAGAGCCCACAACGATGTTCATGGGTTTCTAGCTCTATTTCGAGGTTGTATGCTGCCTTGCGGTGCCATGGAGGATTTGAAACTGGGTGTTGGTTGCATTCTGAAGATTGGGCCATTTCTATAACTACCCACTAAAAACGTTAGAACAAATTTATATTAGCCATCCAGAGAGGGCAAACCAAAGGAACACCAACGTAGCATTACTTCTGTGCAAAGGCGTGCTTAAAAAAATGGGTTCAAGTTCTGTTGCACTTAATTAGTGATTGACATGTATATCAATAATACTTCAAAATTTTGGGGTAATAAATAAACACATTTTGGTAGATATAATAATTTTCTGCGTTGTCAAATTGCAACCCAGAGATGCGGCTTTGTGTTACTAAGATATTTAATCAGTGTACTGTCAATTTGATCAATGGTGAAGAAATCATATCAGGGTCTCAGTGTGTCCATGAGCCAAAGCTTTTAACCAAAAGATCAAAGGAGTGTGGAATTGACATTAATACAATCTAAACATATATAGATTCCTTCAAGTTTGTTTACTTTCTGATGGGCTCAGAAGATTTTATTCCTAATTTTGGTTTAAAACGTATTGAGCTAATGCTCTCAAGTTTGTAAGAGCCAAATTAACTCCATTGCTTCTACACTCCAGCAATTAAAAATTGTGTTTGTACCCTGCAATTGAAAATTGTGTTTTGTATCCTAAAAATTGGTTCAATTCCCTTCTATACCCACACAATTCACCATACTTTGTTACACATAGTGTTCTCTACGCAGATTTGGAGCAGTATAAACAAAGCTCCATGCTATGGTGGCCCTCACACTCCAACATTCCAGATCATAATTAATTTTGGCTCCTTCTCACGACATTAATTCCCATCGAATCAACTAGACATGTTCTTTGCTCTACTCATAGTAGCCAATGTCCAATTCATACCATTACCCCATCAGAATACTCAATTTCTTCAGCAATGGTCATTGGGAAAAATCTCCAAATGCTTCATTAAACTCAATGCATACTCACAGTTACCTTATGCCCAAAATTAATTAACATATTAATACTCCGAGCTTGATCTCTCATGTTAGGAATTCACCTCCAAGCGATATTTTTGAGTTCTGGTGAAGTCAAATTTTTTCCTTTCATTCTAATTTTGGATTGCAATTACTCCTTTAAGATTTCCGAAGCCCGATTTCATCACATTGTCAGTGTTCCATTTGAAACCACTTGTGCTACTCTCGTGCAGTCGAATTTCGTTCCTACATTCTTTTCTCTCGAAAACCACATTGTTCAAACTCTTAAATGGATCGTTCTGATGCCATGCACATTGCATATGGAAAACCGATAGATTTCATTTCCAACTGACGATGGTTGCTTCTTATCTCATGGCATGGCTTATCGGACAAATCAGAAATCGTGCCATGAAAATCTTGCAAATAGAAAATAAATTGAATCGGTTTCACCCACAGAAATGTATAATAATAAATTAATTATGCCAACAATTCTTTGCATTTGAGATTTGGGTGAGATTTTCAAGATCTGAGTGTAATTATTTGACATAAATTGATTGGATTGATTTTCCATATCTGAGTGTAATTATTCAACATAAATTGATTTGATTGAAGATTCAAATTTCTCGGTGTTTTGGCGCTTAAGATGTCGATTGCCTCAGTCATCCCAATCAGGATACACCCACTTGATAAGGTCCGGTGGAGATTCTTTTTGCGGTGCAATAATGTTGTCACGCATCAAGATTGATTTGAACATTTTCTGCAGTTAAATTTATGTTTGTCACCGTCTTATCCTCCAATGCCCAAGATTTGTTCTCAGCGTAGTGATGTAGCCCTAGCAACTCTGGAGATTTTCCCTAGAAAGGTATTGAACCCAAACAATGGTGTTTTTCCCAATTTGGTATGCACCACAGAATCCCTGCTAGAAAAATTCGACAGAAACATGATTCTCGATCACCACCTCATAGAAGTAACGAGAGCGGACCAAACAAGCCCAAAAATGCTAATGATGGAGCTTATGATGAGGTATCTGGTATAAATACTCCTTTTGGCGCTTTCTCTGAAATAAAGCAATGCTTATTTCTCACAGATAAGAAACCGTTGGTGTTTATTTTTTCACACAAAACATAACTCTCTTTGCACTTTTAGGGTTTGTTTGTTTCTATTCTCAAGGTTAACAGAGTTGCGATTTGTTTTTTTTTCTTAGCTAAACCAAAGGCAAAAATGAAGCTGTAACTTTTGAAATCCCACTTTTCAAGCAATCTTCATAAGAACTGTATAGATTTTGCGTTGAACTCTTGATATTTTCCCCTATATCTTCAAGTCCCCAACAATGATGAAAATACTAATATTTGAATATTGTGCATTGTGCTAAGTGGATCTATTTGTTTCTCTCTCTCAAAATGATCAATATAACATCAGTTTCATGTTCTCTAAGTACGCATATTCATTTTAGCTAGCTTAGTTGTTCTTCTAAAGGTAAATGGAATTTTTTTGATAAGACAATGGGCTTTGGCAGCTGAGAAATTTAGATGTTGGTTTTCCTTGCTAACTTGGAAGTATTTCGCTCAGTGCATCACATGCATTATACCAGCTTATTAGTTTCAATTCTTAACTTGTATGTCTTTTGTTGATTTTACTACAGCGCTGACATAACTAGATGCTTTTGAAATGCATCAGTCAATCATTATACTCGTTTTCAATGACAATATCTCTATTAAAACATGCAAAGCAGAGTCATATAGACCCTGGAAACTGTATTGGTCTCAGAAATGGTTGCAGGTTTTAGAAATGGCACTTTCAATTTTTATTAAACAAGAAACGAGACACTAAATAGTATCAAGAATATTTTGATATATTATTTAAACACCTCGACATATATAACAGTTAAGTTTGGTGAAAATCTATGATAGTTGATTTTGGCATAAAGTTAAATTGATTAATGATGTTTTAGCTGTCTTTCATAATTCTTAACCAATGAGCTTTTGAAATGTGTCTAAATGATATTTCAAATATTTAGTCAAATGGATTAGGAAATTCAGGTTCTACTTCAATCAATATTGTTTTCCACATAGAGGTATTTCTCAGAGATTATTTTCTTCACATATATATTTAAATTATAACTCTGTGCAATGAATTTTTGTTTTTGTTTTTCTCAATCCAAAAATGGAGAGACCAAATTGAACATTAAGTATCCAATCAATTATATTTGCAACTGTACCTTCAATTTCTCTCAATTTTCAATTAGAATTCTTTTTAAAGGGACTTACTGGAATATCAGCTAAATTTAAGACAAATAGAAACTTCAAAGCAATATCTAAACATGCAATTTTATAATACTTTAAGTAGCATATTGTTCCTTTCTTCAGTCCATTCTCTTTTATCTTCGTAGACATCTTCCAAACGGTTGAACAATATTTTGACCCTACATTTGCCTATTCATTGGATATACTCCATGTAATTTTATAGGATATCAAATAGTGCACAAACATTTTTTGATACATCTGAATAAATAAATGATAGTTACAGCATGTGTAGAATAAATGTATATATATACATAACTGCTAAAGCTACAGAATCAAAGACTTTGTTTAGGGTGGTATTGAAATATACAACTGAGAAGCCCTCATCCTTAAAATGAACTGGTTAATGCACATGTTTTATGGCAGCTAAGGATGTTTAAATGTGTTTAATATATATATAATAATCTAATGATTAACAATCACTAGAAAATAATAATAAAATAAAACATAAGAATAAGTTTAGCTAATGACACTAGTTCCATCTCATTTCAATAAGTTGTCCTTTTTCATCGCATAATACCAAAAACTTAATCTTGACTTCATCATACGCTAATTTTCTTGGATTAGGCTTTATGAGTAGTTGGATGTGAAGCATTTTAATGCTCTAACAATAATCAAGCCATTCTTTTAAAAATTAATAACGAATTAAAAGTGCCACAATATAAATTGACATATGGAAATTATGTTTTATGTAGTAATATCTTGGTTAAATTTAATATTTACATCAATTGCGTAGAATTTTTATATATTGGTATGTATTAAAGAGAAGACAATAATTAAATATTGATTGGAAAAGGATGTTTTTTTACATGGATACATGAAAAGTTAGGAGTGTGTTTTAAAATATTATTAAATTAATTTGTTTTCAAATTTTAATTAGTAATTTGAATTAAATTATAGTTTTCATAAATACAATTATTGATATAAATATATATTATAATTTGGATATCATATTTTCAATAGGTTGCTATGATAATTTGATAATTTATTTAATTATTTATGCATGAGTAAGTGAAGTGGAGTGATCACTGGTCACAAGTTGTGATCACTTAATAATATCCTTGGGTTTTCTTTGAAAAAGGTTGGGATCTTTCTTTGGAGATGAACTTGAGTGCTAGCAGGGATGTCACTATCTCTTTCTTGATAGGTGAGGTGTGGTAGGTATTATAACCAATTTGATTCCTCTCGATAGTTTTTATGTAGCTAAAACAAAATTTTCCCACATTTGCAAATAGAAGACAACTTCTTTGGATTGGGAAGTATGTTTTTGTTTGATTGGCATAAATTCCTTATTTAGAGTATTCTTCTTTATGCCCAATTTAATGCTCGGTATATTATCGACTGCATGTTTAGATTCTTCCATTGTTAGGTCATGTGCCACATCATCTCTAGCTAGTTAAGACACTAATATCATTGCTTACTAGGATATCATCTATAATTAAGTAATGTGGTGTTGTTTCAAAGAGTTTACTGGTTGGATGAACTCCTAGGAACTATTCATTGAACACTACATCTTGACGCACAATCACTTGCTTTGTAATTTATCTAATTATTTATTTATTTAAAATTGCTAATAAGAATGTTTTAATTTTTAGCACTTTTGACATCAAAGTCCTTCATCTTTTTGCTAGCTTGTGAGCTTAAGTTCGCCATTTGAATTTCTTATTCTTACTTGTCCACCTCTTTTGACATTTTTCCGCCTGTGGCCTAAATGCAATGCTACAAATATCGTTTTAGGGAACATACTGACAAGGGTCCAAAATGACACTTATTGAGATATTGGAGAAAATATTGCAGAATTATCAGAAGGGATAACTTAGAATTTAAGACTTTTGAAAATATCAAATGTATGGATGACTTAGAAAAAAAAAAAAACTCCAAGACTCATTGGAATAATTTATACGATCTTTTCTTCTACGACAATATTATTGCAACATCTATGACAGTAAACTCTACCATATGCAATGATGATAATACAAATCACTTTGTGTTACATATTGTCCCTGACATTGTCACTTATAGGGTCATGTAGACGTAGTTTGAAATGAACGAATATAATTGGAAGCTACATGAGTACAGTGTGTGGACGACTTTACTTGGTTGAAAGCATCATATATTAATTGTACCATGAGATGAATATTGATTGTGATTATCCTGCCCTTGTTTTGTTGTTGCTTAGTCCATAAAAAAAAATTGGGCTGCAATGTTCGCCAGATATAGTCCTTTAGTTATAACGGAATTCGTGGTATAGATACCTTGGGAAAATTATAACCTGCCCACCAGAAGGTTAGCAAGGGTTTCAGGAAGGGTTCCTAGGATATGTGTCGTCATTTTTCCTTTATGTTCTAAGGACTTCGGGACGAAGTCCATTGTTAAGAGGGGGTGTATGTAGTGCCCACTCTAGTTTCCTGAACCTAATATGACATTATCTTAGATACTTTATTCTTTGAGGACCTCAGGTTGAGGATTCAGACACATGACTCAATTATTAGTGATTGTGATATTAGTGGTTGTGATGTTTATGTATGTTCTCCATTGACATTATGATGATGATAGTATTAATGGTTAGGTATGTTCCCTATTGGTATTATGATGATTGTAACATTAATGGTTATGCATGTTCTCTATTGATATTATGATGATTGTGGCATAAATGGTTATGTTTGTTCTCTATTGAATTTATGATGATGATAGCACTAAAGGATATGTATGCTCTCTATTCATATCATGATGATGATAGCTTTGATGGATAGGAATGTTTTCTATTGATGTTATGATGTTGATAGCTTTCATGGATATGTATGTTTCCATTGATGTTATGATGATGATAGCCATGATAGATGTGTCCCCTCTATTACCTACTTGCATCAGTTCTGGTTCACAATGAACAATGATGCAAATGACTAGGTGATGGCGATGATGTTATTACGACAATGGCTAACACTAAGAAACCTTGTTACTGATGATTATTGAGTATGGCAGGAAACCACTAGAGGTACTCGCATATGATGAGTTGATGACACTTGGTTTGATGAAAATTATTATTTTATCTTTGAAATTCTAAGTCAATTTTGAAACCTGCTATATATGTTTATCTATATTTTGATGATATTTTAGTGGTTGCAGGCACAGATTAGTTCTTGGCCGAATGACTCACATATGAGTGATGGGGTTGTACAAGTGGATGGAACTACATGGGAGGGGCGGGACAGTGTCCCTGATCTCACCCACTAGCACTCCCGCTGTGACTTGGGCTGGAAAGGTTGAAACACCTTCGCCTTGAAGATCACGATGCCATGAGGGCAGGTCCCAAAGTTGGGTTGCTCATGAGGATTTTACCGGGGGCACGCATCAAGGCAGATTCCTTGATCCCCGACACCATTAGTCTCACTATAGCAGGCAACATAAGAGATGATAGCGGTCTATGACGTTGCACCTATACTTTCCTCTCGTAGTCACTGAATGCTTGAAGGGCAAGTGGTGTGGCACCCTTGGAACTTCAAGGGAATTTCTTGAAGGCCATGACCAACTTGGCACCCTTGGCATCGCAAATAAACTATTAGGCGTAGCACCCTTGGAACTTCAAGGGAAGTTCTTGAAGGGTGCGACCAAACTTGGCACCCTTGGAATCATTAAAAATAAATAAATTAATAAATATAATCAAGAAAGGAAAACTAGGAAAATTTACATCAAGGGCAAATGATGTTAGAAACCGAGGTAATTAAATCAAAATTAAAACTTGGGTTAAGAGGATCATAGGAAGAAATAAAATAAGGTTACCATAAAAACTCTACCCTTCCCATCTTGGAAAATAGTAGGTAGATTATGTAGTTTAATTAGGTAAAAGGGGAAAGAAGGACATAATTGTAAGGATAAATATTAATCTTAAAATAGTTAAACCTAATTAAGAGAAGAGGATGGTGACTTAAAATAAGATTAATAAATTAAATTTTAGAGAAATGTATAGAACCTCCATGTGGCAACAACCAACATAAGAATATCCATCTAAGAGATAACTTGAGTTAAATTAGGGAGTAGATAGGGGATCAAATCTTGACTCATTAATTGACTTTAGTAATGAACACAAATTAAGGAGTAAAAAGGGGGATCAAGAGGCAACTAGGCGAAGAAATAGGAATCTTGTTGAGGTGAGGAAAATATTAGTTTTAAATTAAAATCTAAGTAAATAATTTTGGAGACCCCTGATGAGAGAGTGACACATGGGTGGGTGAATAATCAAACTATTGAATTATACAAAAAATAATTAATTATGCATGACATGCCAAGTGTCACCTATGAGGACTCCTATAAAAGAAGGGGCAAGCCATGGGAGAGGGGACTTTTTGGGGTGGGGGAACCCTATTGTTGGATGGATGAGACTATGTCAGAGCAGTGATTATGAAACTATAGTGGGTTTGGTGAGGTAGAGGATTTTAGAGAGGGGACTCTTGAGCCAAGGAGTGCTCTCCTCTACCAGCTATTTCATTCCTCCACTCTACAACCCCATTGCAGCTCGGGGGTCCGTGGGGAACAAGAATACCCAAGGAGTAGGCTGGGAGGTTAATCGGTGGGTCATCGCATTCGGATCAAGTACATTGTCATTCACTCTCGGAGGTGACCAACGACAAGGGAAGACAAGTAATGGCAAAACAAGTGGAGTCTCGTCTTCTGGTGAACGGTACATATGTGTTGCAATATTATTTCTTTATGACCTTAGTTAAATATATGTAATTTTATGACATGTTCAGTGAAATGAAAATTAGGGATGTGTTAGATAGTGCTGAATAAATTGGAATTCCCAATGTTTTTCTCTTCTAGTTGTATTTTATTGTGATAAAAAAATATTATATAATATAGAAATGGTTCTTACAGTTTTAGCTTGTGTGTCTTTTTCATCCGCCAGGTGCCAAATGGTGTTGATAGCTTATTCCCCATTAGCAACATGATGGTAAAACTTAGTATTTTCATCACCCTCCATTAACTAGATAGCCCTGTTATGGAATCTCCAAGTTTCCTCTCAGTCTTTCAAGATCTTATTTAGCTCCAAATATAATTTGACAAGTATTTCTTTTGCCTCAGGGGTATCAAACCCTTGACTTTTCTCATCCCCAAAGTGTTCGAGCTCTAGTTCCGTGTCCCTCAGGATCTGCTCATCCTTGATCCTCTTGTCCTTTGCCCAATAAATAGACTTATGTTTCATGGTTAGCATTTTATATGAAAAATCAACAGAGGATGATTGTCCCAGATGAGGAGTATAGGTCTTCCAATTCTTTGTGACCATCTGGATATAGCTATTGTCTTTGAGCCAGGTAGAATTAAATTTATAGGGTGCCTTAGGTTTACGATATCTGCCTGCAATCTCAAGATAGATGGGCATGTCATCTGACATTCCCTCGAATCCAACCCATTGACGATATAAGGGTAATTGTACTTCCAATAAGGATTCCTACCAGAAAAATATCCAATCTCTTGGCAAGTGCAGCTTCACCGATCCTCTAATTTCGCCAAGTGGGTCGGAGTCGAGTCATGGGGATATCAATCAGATGGTGATCCTCCAATAGAGATTGGATTTCATTCAATAATGTGTCACATTGTGCATTCGTTCCCCAAGATTCTGCATGTCCAAGAGAGAAATTGAGGTCCCCCCTATTATGATGTTCTCGGCTTTCATATAGTCATGATTTAGTAGATGTTGCCAAAATGTCACCCTGTTGATACAGGGCCCATATATATTTATTAGCCTCATCTCCCTTCCAACATCTACTAAGTAAATATCAATGCCAATGAATCCTTCCCCACCCCAGGATTTCAGTAATCTAATGGACCTAGGGTTGAGGCCAAATACCAATCCACCAGACCGCCCACGGGCATCCAGTGCAAGAAAGTGCTAGCCATGGGATAAGGCCTCAAGAATGGGGATAATCTGAGTGCTCGCTGCAAGAGTCTCTTGTAGAAAAATAATGTCCACCAATTCTTATTCCAACATCCATCAAAAATCTAGTTTCTTTGTTGGGCTAGCCAAACCTCGTCAATTGAAGGAGATCCACTTCATGGGAGAGAAGTGGAAAGGGAGGTCAATGCTCTAAGGACCTTTTCTATGGGTTGTTTTCAGCCTTGTGCCACATCCATTCCAGCCTGGAATATGGATTTGGACATGAAAGAGTGTCTACCCCGAGAGGTTCTGGTTGCAAGGTTGAGGGGGTGATGCCAATGCCGCTATCGTCTCCTGGGGAAAAGTAGGTTAGAGACCGAATGTTGTAATTGTGACCCCTACTAGAATTAGAGGATGGATCCACAGGGGAGAGGGGCTCGGGTAAGCCAGTAATGGTAGGGGGTGGGGGAAAAAGTGGGAGTAGAAGAGTCCAAAGTGAAAAATACAGAAGGGGTACAAATAACAGATACAGCATCACCATTTGCATAATAAGGAATACAAACAGATGATAAATAAGGGAGAGATAGAGGTAAAGAGGAAGTACCCCCAATAGAGGCAGCCATTGTTGTAGCTGCATTAGATATGGTGATACGTGGGGATGGGGGACGAACATTGTTGGGATGGAGTCCACTAGGTCAATTTTGGGGTTAAAATAACCCAAGTGTTGATGTGTTTTTTTAAGTAATGAAAAGTCTCCGCTATTTGTGGATACAGAGTGCGTAGATAGTTAGGAGTCAAAGGGGTTTTAGCCCCTTCTTTATGCAAAATATGAGTTGTCTTTGAAGACCCACCCCTGGTCCGTGGACCATGGGATTGTATAAGTAGGTGTGTCTTAGAGAGTCTAAGGCATAATGGAGGATGTAATGGGTCAATAGAAGAGAAGTCTTAGCACAGAGAAGTGGGTTAGATAGGAGAGAAAGGCTCTATAGCTGAGTGCACAGAGGCCTAGGTAGAGTCCGCAACTGAGTGCGTAGACCCATGCAAATGAGTGCGTAGGGTAGTTTTGAGTTTGTAATACCATATTGAAGATCAATAAAGAAGATTACAAAAGAAATATTGTGTATATCTGCTTAATCAAGTTTACCTTTTGCTTATGATATATGTTGTGGATGAATAATGTGTTTATGAAATATTGATCTAATGATGTGTGATTAACTTGAATAAGCCTTAATAGATGTACGCAATGCATGATAAGTACTTTCACGAGGACTGTGATGAATTCTGTTATGTTTTCTAATTAACCTAAGTAGATCTGCACAAACGCTAATCTAGAATTGTTCTCTGATGCGTGTAAGTGGCTAAATCAACTAATAAAGATCGGCAAAAGTCAATCATAGACCTTCACGAAGATCTGGAGACTGTTTTAGTAGGGTTTCAGTACCAAGCCCTAAGGGCTTATCGATCTGCATGAAGGAGAATCTGAGGCATTAAAAGACATCACACTCATCTTTGGATGTAGAAATTTAGTTCTTGCATCCCCCCATACTGCTTTGGATGAGATTGCAGTCTCTGATACATGGGTTGTTGCCAAAGGGCCAGTAATGTAGGGATTTGTTGGTTGACACAACTAACTCTAAACCTTGGTTGGGACCCCCTAAGCCAACAAATGGTTCCATTATCGGGACCAGGATCTGCTTGAAGGAGATGTGTGATGTTGCCTCACTAGAACCTGATGAAGAAAGAAGTTGAAAAGTGGTTGGACAGAATATTCACGAATTCGGTGCGCAGGAAAATAGGAATCCACACCTATCAAAGGAGCAGTGGTTGGATAGGTATTTGTATATGAAGATACACGAAATTTTCTTCTACACCTTCCCGATTGAATTATACAAGTGGTTAGTCAAATTGGCATACGGTTAAGGGAGGTGGAAGCTTGATGGTCCAATAGCGTGGACTCCAAAACTGATACGATGATTAGAAGCCTTTAAAGACAAAATCCCATGGGATGTCGATCACTGGCTTGAACGAATTATAGGAGGACTTGTTATAGAATTTGCAGTTGATACCTCAGTCATCTACGGTGAAGCGGAGCAATGATTTTTCAAAGGACCGTGAGGTAAGTATTTAAGATCTTTGAATATCTGGATTAAGATGTTGTTATGTGAAAAATGGGTCATTCCATTACCTTGATGTTCAGAGCTACATGAAGTGGAAAACTCTTCAAAGATCGAGAGAGATCAGGTCCTGAATATAGCCCATTGATTGGACCTCCTTCAAGTGATGACTAGGGAGCAATACAGGCCTCTTCTTGGAGTGTTGTTCAGCTGAAAAGACAGGGTTTTCCATAGATGCATCATCCATCTACTCCACCTCCACCACATACACCTTCGCCCACACCTCCACTGCTGCCACCGTCATTCAACATGTCGAACACAATGAAGTTTCCAATTTTCAAGGCAATAGGGAGTTAAGACACAAAGCAGTTTTGGTTTGTTGCAAATGTTGTGTGGACAGCATAACAGATTACTGATGATAATATAAAGAAGGCACAGTTGGTTACCACTCTACAGGATTGCGTGTAGACTTGGTATATTAAGCACTACTCTGATAATCCTCTGGCAATGCTAGCAGAGACTAAGGTTGCTTTGAACGAATATTTTAGTAAGCCTAATTTTGACTTGCAATCAGTAGTTGGATTGAAGAAGATCATGAAGAGGGTTGATGAGATGCCCTGGGAGTTATATCAAAGGCTGAAATGCATAATTCAAGAAGCTAATATGCGGCTCATAGATGGTCAGCACCATCAGTGGTTTATAGCTTCACTTCTACCCCACCTGAGGATTTCTCTATCACAACAAAAGATAGGAACTTTGGCAGAAGCCCTAGAAATCACGATGAGGTTGCATGTGACACCTATTCACGATGTGACCTTAGGGGTAGAAAAAATTCACTCTCAGTTACAGAGCCTATGCTTAGAATTAGAGAGCTTGAAGAAAGACAAGGAGGCTAAGCTAGAGGTGCACATAGAAGTTTGGTGTTTGAAGTATAAGAGCTAGGGGCATGATAAATATTACTATCCTATATTTGCAAACTATATCACAGGAGGGGCACTGATTCCCTTGAGGCCAGAAGCTCTAGCAGGACTGAGCGTTGGGGCTGCACTATGGTGTGCTATCTGCCAGGTTGTTGGACAACATGCGATGGATAACTATCATCTGTTTCAAAAGTTCATCCAGACACCACAGCAGTTGTTTTGTAACTTCTACAAATCAGTGGGCCACGATGAGTGCCACTGTCGCAGCTATGAGCTGATGATGGAAAGAACACCTACCTACCGAATGCAAGAAGAAACTCAGCCTCCAGAGCAAGGCACTAAAGGAGCGCACGGAGGATATCAAGGATGAGGACGAGTTTGAGGTGGAGGATGGCCTGCTAAAGGCTTAGGTTAGGTTATTTGTTACAATTGCAGAACACCACGACACTACATGCAGGAGTGTCAAAATTAGACATGCCCATCGTGTTAATACTGCAACGATTTTGATCACACTATATAAGAATGCTCGATGCTGATAGCTAAGATGCAGGAGAAAACGACGCAGCCTCAACAACCTACGCAAAACTTATATATGATGAGAGGTGATCCCCATGAGGAGGAATATAATGTGAATATAGTGCTGAGAAGCAGGCTAACCATTGGTGACGATAAAGGAAAACAACCTGAAGAGGACAGATGGGTCTGCAAGGCCCCAAAAAAGGAAGTTGGTTTTGATTTGGCACGCACTACGGAAACATTATGGAATCCAATAAAAGCTTCGTTGAGGTTTCCACCTCAGGAAGCCAGAAAAAGGTGCAAGAAACTAGCATGCCTACAGAGGTTGATCCCTCTGTCCTCACCACGTTGTTGGAGACTTGTATGAAACTTCTGCACGAAAGAAAAGATATGAAAGGCCTGCAGGAGTTAATAAACAAATGCATCGACAAAGAAAACACCCCTGATGGACACCGCATAGTTAGAAAAATTGGAAAACATAAGGCTAGAACAGGGCACAAGATGAGGCTCACCGCACAAATAGGAGATTATGAGATGGACCAGATCATCTTGGACCTGGGGTTCGATGTGAACATCTTGCCAAAACAAACATGGAAAATAATGGGGAGACCTGCGCTGCAGTGGTATCCAATTCAACTCAAAATGGAAAACCAGCAGAACATCATTCTGATGGGACGACTATATGGAGTAATGGTTGATATAGAAGATGCGAGCACGATGGCTGACTTTGAAGTGATAGAGATTGTTGATGACAACAATCCAGACCCCGTGCTCCTCGAAATTGACTGAGCCATTGACTTGAATGGAGTCATCAACTTGAAGAACAGGACAATGTCATTTGAAAAGAAATCACTTCAAGTTGTAGTGTCATTGGACCCTACAGAAGGGGCACGTTAGACTGAACCAGTCCACGATTATGAAGAAAGTGAAGATGATCTAGATCAAATTTACAAGATAACAAGGTGAGACCAGGACTAGATTAATCCAACAGCATATTGAAAGATTTCATGGGATCGTGAGAGTTCTTGCACCTCTGATTCAAATGAAGAGTTGGAGCACTGGCAGAATCGGTTGCATGAAGTATCCACGCTGCAATGCAATATGATGACTAAATCGTTGCATTACGTTTTGTCGGAGGTAAGAAAATTACCTTACTATGATATTTTAACTAACGTGGATAAGTTTTTGGATGCATTTGAATGTGAAGTCCCTTAGCATCACCGCTTCCAAGCGTTCAATTTGGCACTATGTGCTATGCCTGCATGATGGTGGGGTATGCACAAGGATAAATTTGATGGATGGCGGAAGTACTAAAGGATGATGAGGTTGTGGTTTAGCCATCCTAGCACTCAATTGAGTGGGAAATATGATGGGAGAGATGATCCGTGTGATCATCTAACGAAGTGGACTAAAGCTTATGGAATGGAGCTGTAGCTAGAATGGGTACACTTATTTTTCCACACTTTGTATACAATCTCCATGAATTGGTATTTGGAAACAGAGCTCCACCATGGCATCACGGAGTGGGATATATTAAGGGAAGGATTCTTATTGACCTTCAATTTTGAATATGTCTTCGCGATCATCGATGAAGCCTTATAAGAGATTAAGGTAGTGATCTTCAGAACACTGCAAGAACCTCTGGAATGGGTCTAGCCAGATTGGAGCACCCAGTTGTGTCATGCGCTAGAATGTTATAATGTGACAACTGAAGGGGAGTATGGAGATCTAAGGAATATTAACATTCCAGATGCAAAAGGGCATCGTGAAGTCAAGGACCCACAAATTGATAACCCGGAAATCACCGCGTCATTGAAACTAAGCAAGTAAACATTAAGACTGAAGCAGAACCAAAGTTTGCAAAAATTGGAGATTACTAGGATGATGCTGTTGTGGATAAAGTTGTTGAGTTACTCTGCGAATATCAGGACCTGCTTCCGACCAAATTTTTGGATTTGAAGGGCATGGTAGGATACTTTTGCGTTATGAAAATTACTTTGAAGCCAGATGCAAAGCATGTTAAATATAGGTCAGATCACCTTAATCCTAAATACAAGGAAAAGGTTCACTTAGAGATGGATAGGATGTTGGAAGCAGGCATCATAGACCCAGTTGAAAATTTGATTGGGTAAGCCCAATGGTGGTTCAGGAGAAGAAACAAAAGGGTGAAATAAGGATTTGCATGGATCTGCAAAAGCTTAACGATGCGTGTGTCCATGATCCATTTCCAACACCATTTACTGATGAGGTATTAGACAATGTTGGAGGGAAGAAGGCCTACTCATTCACTAATGGGTTTTCGGGATATCACCAGATTAAGATCGCACCTAAGGATAGGAGAAAAATGACCTTCACGATGGAATGGGGATGTTTTCAATACATTATGATGTCGTTTGGACTCAAGAATGCACCTACGATATTTTCTCACATAGTCATCGTGGCGTTCAAGGAGTTTATTCATACATTCTTGGAAGTGTACCTTGATGACTGGACAGTGTTCGGACTAGTAAAGCGCCATGTAGAAAGTCTACGCTTGATGTTGGATACATGTTGTAGATACCAGATCGTGATGAATTTGAAGAAATGCATATTCTGTGTTCCCTTTGGAATATTGTTGGGTCATGTGGTGTGCAAGCAAGGGTTGATGATGGACCCTGCAAAGATCGCAGTGATAGTGAATCTGGAGGCCCCGGGGAACGTAAAGCAGTTGCGCACAACATTGGGACATGGGACATTACAGGAAATTTATCAAGGCATATGCTCAGATTACCGTGCCTATGGAGAAATTACTGAAGAAGGACACGACAGCCTATTGGGATGTGAATGCCAGAGTAGCTTAGATGTTTTGAAAGAAAAGATGGTCACCGCGCCAATCTTGGTATTCCTGGATTAGAAGAAAGAATTTCACATACACGTTGATGCCTCTTGCATTGCATTGGGTTCAGCATTAACACAAGTCAGGGAAGGAGATATGGAAGATCCTATAGCCTTCGTGAGTAGGAAATTATCAAAGGTAGAGAATAATTACTCAATGACTGAGGGTGAAGGATTGGCCATGGTGTATGCGTTGCAGAAGTTTAGGCACTATTTGGTAGGAGGGAATTTCAAGGTGTACATGGATCATTCTTCCTTGAAATACCTGGTCAATAAGCCTATGTTGGGAGCGAAGCTCTGTTGATGGTTGTTGTTATTCTAGGAGTATGACTTTGATGTCACTGTGAAGCCAGGGAGGTTGAATGTAGGTCCTGACCATCTGTCACAGATCGAAACTGGAGATGAGCCTAATAATTTGAAGGAAGGGTTTCCAGATGCATAGCTCCTTGCGGTGTGTGTAGAGGACAATCATTTTGCAGATATTATTCACTGTTTTACTACGAAGATGGCACCAGAAGGGTATACAAGTCAGCAAAAGAAGGAGTTAGTAGTGCGCGTGGCAGACTTTTCAGTAATTGCAGGACATCTGTATAAGATGGGTGTAGATGAGATATTGTGAAGATATGTGCCAGATTTTGAGAGAAATAGAATTCTCATTGAAGCTCATGGAGGGGCTGCGGGAGGACATTATGTAGGAAAGGTGATTGCACAGAAGATTTTGTGCATAGGTCTATGGTGGCCAACATTGCACAAGGATTCTAAAGTGTACTGTAAGGCATGTGATGTGTGTTAGAGAACATGCAGACCATCACGAAGCGATGAATTTCCATTACAACCTCAAGTATCGTTGCAACCATTTGAAAAATGGGTGATTGATTTTGTTGGGCCTATTATCACTCAGATTTTCCTAGAAGTTATAAGAAGAGGAAAGGGGTTCGAGGTAACCACAAACCAACTTTTGGGCACAAAATCTAGCCAATCTGTACCTAGAGGGGGCTCTCTCTTCAAGATTTAGCTTTCTTTTATAAGGTTTTAGGCTAGTTAAGAAAGCTTTGGAATTTGATTGGATTTGGTGGTGAAATTCAATAGCAGAGGGGTAGGACTGAATAGTTTAGGCCATTGGGCTAATGGAGTCAAGGAAGATGGCTCAACTGGATTTGGTTTCTCAACAAAGGATGGCTTCACGGGGCAAGATAGCTAAACAGGGAGCAAATAGAGACTTGAAAATATGGAATGGACTTAAAAGGGATGAAGGGCAATTAAGAATCCTTCAACATATTTTAAGAGAAGAGAAATTGACTAATCACCAATAAAGAGCAATTAAGAATTCATTGTTATGCTAGTTTAGAAGAAAACATTGAGAATAAAAACAATTGAAAACAGATTGCACTGAAGCACTTTCTGGATTGAGCTTTTTCGTTTTGATATTCAGATATGAGACATAATTGAAATATTCAAACAAGAAAACAATAACACATGAGTTATAAAATACTTATTTGTCTGATGTATTGCAAATGAATCCTGTGAAAAGTCCTTTGTATTAATTCTTCATCCAGCCAGCCATGTAAGATTTTTCCAACAACACTTTTTCCAAAATAATTAGTTTTACAACAATGTCTAAGAATCCACCCCCCAATACTTTGAATGAGGGAGTATTTATACAAAAAACTTTACAACAAAATATCTCATAACAAAGTGAGATATATTCTGAGATGACTGTAGAAAATTCGTGAATAATATGACACTTATTCACAGAGATTATCCTGATTATACACTATTACGGAATACATGCATAATACATAATATCATCTACCATTGATCATCAATTTGCGGAATTAGAAACAATTGCATGCGCACATTGAAGCATCAATCACACATATCAACATAGTATATCACTAGGGAAATCATCTTGCTAAAAACCCCAAACTACCTGTATATTATATTGATTGAGAACATGTAACAATACATAGTACAATACTCCTCACAAGTACTCAGTACTATCTCCACCTGTTAC
>APFE031589991.1:0-15704 GCA_000404065.3 Pinus taeda | reverse complement strand
GTCCTCCTAAAGCCAGCCTTGATATTTGATGGTGTCAAATCCCTTTTAAAAGCTTTACTTGCAAGCTCTGCTAACTCGAACCTTTTCACCTCAACCCCTGGATTCTTTGCCATCCATGCAGTGCACTCCGACATGAAATAGTTCTTGAAAGGGCCAAACACACTAACATTAAGGGGTTGCAGTCTGTGAGTGGTATGAGCGAGCAATGTCAACAGGTCGATGCCTAAATTGTTTACTTCCTCAATTGTTTGCACAACCATGTGGCTCCCATGGCCATCTAATATCAATAGGTGTATGTTATTAGATGAGACGCCACTTGGTATCAATGCAGCAAAGTGAAAAATCCAACTTAAAAATAGTTCTTTAGTTATCCATGCATGGGTATGTGCAACCATGTATTCACCTAGTTCACAGTTCTGTATATATTTTTCCAGTTGATTTTTACATTTGAATAGATAAAATACTGGGATTGAAGTATCAATTGCATTCACACAACATAAAATAGTTATCCACTCCCTACTCTTAGGAAACATCTTTGGCACATTTTGGCTCCCTCTCTTGGCAATTACCTGCATGCCACAATTCATCCCTGCTTGTAAACCTGTTTCATCACAGTTCCATATATGGTATGCTCCATAAGAATGTTTATCATAAGCACTAGAAAGTGTGTCATAGAATTTTTGCACAACTGCAGGGCACAAATTTAATGCTCTGTCTCTGTCAAGGCCCTCAACAGTATGCAATACAAGTTCTGGATGCCTTTTTTTAAACCCAAACCACCATGATTTATCAGGAAACCCATCTTTGAATGGGTTTGGCCTCCCTTGACAGATTTGAGCAACTGTGGATTTGAATTGTATCAACTCTAGCCCACGTCCCAATTGGGCCATCTCTTTACACCACTCAACCACCTCGGCCTCCTCCTCCTCAGTCACAACTGTAAAAAGGCCCTCTACATTTTGTACGAGTCAGTCCATTTATCCAATAATGCATTGAAGAGGAAGGAATACCATGGTTTTTTGCAGATGCCGAAACTGAGTATCCATTAAACTCTATGTCTGAATTGCAACTAACTTTTGTTCTTTTGTCCATCCTCTTATAACATTGATCTTTTTAGTTGAATTTGCCCCTTTCACTATTGTTGACGGTGGTTCTGTGGCCGATGGTGTGCTAACATCAGCTATCGTCACATGGTCGTCCTCAACAATGTTCCTTGGGGCATTGTTGGCATTGACATCAGTTGTCCTGTCCTCATCAGACGATGTGCATCGCAGCTGCGCACCCCTTGTCACTCTCCTGCCACTTCTCCTTGTACGAGCATCATAATTACTTTTTGCCATAGATGCAACAACATGTAAAATTATTGCATGCATTTAGACATTAGAATATTTGTAAATTATGCTTTCATACAAGCCAAAAATAACTCTGCTTTATTACAGGTAATTATCAACATGTATGTTAGTATCCTTGAAAAATCAAATATACAAAATCATTTTGTTGCATGTCTTCAAAATTATTAGTGGTCGTTGTTTTGATAACTTATCTTTACACTTAAAATACCATGATTGTATTGATTGGTTTTGTTATGCATTTCCCAACAGAGCTGTTGTTCGGTTTGACTACTTAAAATATTTTTTTGTTGTTTTGTTGTTTTCTGTAAGGATGCACTTCTCCAGAAATGGATCTCTGGCTTTCAATGAGTTATCATTGGCCAAACCAAGCATGGTATTTAATTTGACTAAGGCTCCAACTCGAGACCCCTTGAAGCACTCTTGATCACAACATTGCCACCATAAAATGTTTTTTCCTCATGTCATTTACGGTTGAAGTTTCTAGTCATGTAATCATTCATTTCAACTACAACACTTATTTGCATCACGTCTACATATATAGGACGCTGGTTGTGCCTTCTTTGTGGTCCTTCATTCTGATAGGTTCCCCCTTGTGTAAAACAACCTTCCAATAGGGCCCTTTCACTGCTTCTTGTTTATGCTAGCATTAGTCTTGATGATGTTCATTGCTGGCCTCATACAAGGTTTTCGGTTACAGAAACAAGCCCCGGGATTTGCCGGGTAAGTTCAATTTTATTTTCCCGATTGACATATTTATGGGATCTCGCTAAGTAGTAGTCATTTGATTATGCTTTTCAAGCAATATCTCTTAGGATTGAGAGGATAGACCTATAACTATCACGAATGATGAATGAAGACATCTATGCTCTGACAGTGCTATCACGGGATGATGGAAGGTGAGGAGTACATCAGTATAAACAATGAGGGATATACGACATGGTTACACAGCTACAAAGCGGGGATGGATTCCTCAACCTCTGAACAACATTAGAGGATACATGTGGTGCCACCAATTCCTATGGTGGATGGTCCATATTCTGTTGCTGGATACTAAATCTTATTGTGAGGAATGCTTCTCATGTGATACCCAGGGTGATAGTTTGCATTTGATGCAGTTGAGGGCCCGATTTCTTTGATTCCGAAAATTAAATCAATATAAGATCTGATGACTAGGCCTCGGGATGGATTCATCATTATAATATGTTTGACTCTATTTTTGAATTAGAACATAGTAATGTACCTCAATTATAACAAGGAAATACTTACACCACTAATTTTATTTTACCCATAATGTAAAAGTCAATTCACATACTTTAAGCAACTTATGCATACAACAGTATTTTCCTTACTGTATGTTTTCATCTTATAACTCGGTTCTCCTTAACAACCTTTTCATTATTGTCTATTTTTGTGATATCCTTGCGGTTATATCTCGGTGCTCCTTAACAGTGTTTTCCTTACAGTCTGTTTTCGTCTGATCCTCCTGGTTATATGTGGGCTCTTCTTAAGTAGTAGTGATTTGATTATGATTTTCAATAAAATCTTGCCAAGCACATCAATACGTCTATAAGTCTGAACATAGAAATAGAAATAGGTGAATTGTGAAATAGAATTGTAGGCTCTGTGTTGATTTTCATGAAAGTGAAACTGAATGTGTAAGAACTGAAACTGTAAGAACTCTGATAAATGAATACAAAATTGTAAGAAAAATGTGTTGTAATTGATATAACTAACCTCAATATACTGACAAATGTTTTGTGATGTTGTGTTTTCAAGGTTGCTGAATAGTTTGAAAGCATAACATGCAACTTCAACAGTGGTTGAACTTCTTTTATAGTTTTTGGCACTTCAATTTAATTGGTGGACATGGATGAACATGGATTGCAATGGCTTCATTTTGAATGTGTGGTCTAGATTTAATTTGATGTGATCTAATGGTTGAGAATTTGTTATTCATTGATCCATGTGTTTTGATTTGTTTTAATGAGAAATAGAGTGAGTTGGATGTCATTTATTACAGTTATTGGATTGGGTGTCATTTATTGAACAAAGTGGGTTTAAATGTTATTTGGTTGGGTGTCATTTATTGAACATAAGGGGGTTTAGTTGTTGAACAACACAACAGTTATGGCTGACATACATTCCCTTTTATTATGTGCAGGTATGGATATTTATTTAGGATACAAAGCTTCAGTTTGATGAGTGGGGGTTGAAGTGACTGCTACTTTGTACTTCTGGAATAGACCATTTTGGAAGCATTTATGGTTTTATCTGTTTTCTAGTTGGGTCAATATGGTTTGCACTCTTAGTATTAAGATACTATTTATGGACAGTGGTGGACCCAGTTAATGTATTGGGAAATTTTGGACATAAATTAATACTTATTTATACTTAATGTTATTTATCTTTGTTTAAATATTGGTTGCAAAAGTCTCAATTTTGGTTGGTTTGGTGGGACCAATAGTATATCAATTACTAGTCCCTGCACAACATTAGGAATCTCTCCCTAGCATAACTATTTTATGTCCTACAAAACTGTATAAACTCAAACATTAGGGGAAAGCTTGAAAACATTGATTAAGTGTTGATACAGAAAATACAAAAAAAAAATATAACTTTACGATAAAATAAAGAATATTCATTGAAACGAGACAAAAAAAGAGATTGATTGAAATTTTAAGTAGCAGAGTACATACCGTGTAAGTATAAAAGACGATATGAAATCATAGAATTCAATTTACAGACAGTTTCAGCGCTCTACTTCCACAAAAACTATTTATTAAGGCTGCAGAAGAGGATATACACACCATTGTTATTAAGGCTGCAGAAAAGGATATACACACCATTGCAGCGCGTTCACAGAGATAGAGATAAAGATGTTATGCCATCCAGATGCGTACATCGAACGGCTGGTTTTTTTGTTTTTACCTACCCACATTGTACGGTTTATATTAAAAGCTTTTTTGCTGTGAGAAATACATTAACCTGCTCACTTATCTTTTTGCTTTTTACTTTTTCTAACCCTGAAATAGCAACCCTGAAATATCAATTCGAATGAAATGTCTTTTAAAATGATCCATTTTACTCGAATCATTAGTTTGCAACCACAGATTTAATAATCGATTTCCATTTAAATGATGTTGGAGGATTGGAATTCTGATGATAGACCGGATTGGTGATGTTGAATTAGCGATGGATATATCTTTAATTTACTAGATTAAGAATATATATTATAATTAAAATTGTATTTAATTATATATAATTTAAAAAAAAATAAATAAATTTAATACTTTATTTTTAACATTCATAAATTAAGTATTATAACATAAATAAGTAATATTTTTTATTGTTTATGAAAATTTATTGTGGAAAAGTTTGTGTTGTGTTTTTTTATTAATATGTGATGTACATATGTGATAAAAATAACAATCAAATATGTCTATCTTGTAATATATTAGAATAAATTTGATGACTATAAAATCTTGAAAACTATTTAATATACATCAAAACATCAACTATTTAATATACATCAAAACATAAGACTATATTCTCTCACATGGCAAGAGCTTTAGGTTCAATAACTTATGGTCTCCTATACTTACAAGTGACAAAGGATCTTTTCTAGAGAAAACAACGTTATTTGTTTATATGCAAGTGGCTTTTGGGTTTTAAATGTTGTTTAGATTATTTATAAAATTATTGTTTGGAAAGATGCATTCTACAACTTAATATAAACAAAATGTGTAATTCTTTTTATGTTCAACTTAGAATTGACACATATCTTTTTAAAATTAAAATAATAATCAATAAAATGAAAAACAATATAGACTATAAGAAAAAATAAAAATAAAATGATTAATAAATTGTTATTATTACACATGATTATAAAAGAGATTAATTCCTTTAAAATTCAATATTTAAAATGGATATAATATAAAAAATATTTAATAACAAAAAAAAAATGAATAAATACTTTCATATCCAACTATATAATAGTTAAATATATTATTATATAATATATATATATATAATATATAAGATATCATTTGAAATACAATATTATTTATATCTAAAAAACATTTATAAACTATAATATTAATAATATCAATCTTTTAATATTAAAAACAATTCAATATTTTTATATATTAAATAACTATTAATAGGACAAATAATATTAATAAAATTTCTTATATTTAATTTCACATAAAATTAAAATCATAATATATTATTAAAAACCCATAAAATATATTAAACAAATTCTTAAATTAAATAAAATAATATAAACATGAAGCATATTTGTCCCTAAATCTAATCTGTGTTTATGGATTGGATACCAAAATAACATTACACCAAATTTAAAAATTAAAAAAAATTATGTATTTCTATTTATAAAATCTATAAATTTATACAAAAATATAAAAAATTCATACTGTTATTAAAAACTTAAATGTAACCTTTTGTAGTCGAATTTTAATTTAAGACCTCCATTATAAATATAGGAAATATTAACGAAACCTGACAGTCATAACTCAACTCTCCACACCCACCCATTAGGGTAGCATGAAGCATGCGCCTAAATGTTGTGTTTTCTAACCTATTTATATTAGGGTCCTTTCCTTTCATTGCATGGGCTCCAGTTTCAGTTTTTCGGTTTTCTCTGCATTATTGGAAAAAAGGGAAATCCATTTCAATGAGATCAAATGAAGCTCAGGAATAAAAAAGAGGCGAATTATACAATTATTTGCTATTAAAATATAATACCATAAATAAAATCATAGAGTTCTCCTGGCATTTGTAAAATTAACATTTATAAATTTTAATGTCTATTCATTCTACTGTCTATGTTTATTCAAACTGGAAGAGATGAGATGCCAATATTACAAATAAATTATACTAATAAATAAATAATTTTTTGATTATTAACATATAATATTATAAATAAAATTATACAGAATTGTGTTCGTATTTGTAAAATTTTACAAATTAGATTAGAAGAAATGAGATGTTAACGTTGTCTACAAATAAGGTCAACAATCTTATTTTTTTCTAATAATTTTTTTTTTGACATACATATCCTCTAAACACTCCTAATTAATGAATATGACTAACCAAAACTTGAAATTGCACTTTAAATTGGGGAAAATAATTATTATTGATTCATCCCAATGGGATTAATTACCAGTGCCTCTCATTATCTGTCAATTTGTTTTTTTTTTATCAATGTCTTTAATATTTCATAGATAATAGTATGATTATTTTATGTCTTAGACAATTTTGTAAATTCAATTATTAGAAATCATATTTTCAGAAAATGCAATTCTTCAAAATACTGAAATAGAAATCATAAAATAAACAAAAATAAACCCTTACAATAATTATTTTGAAATAAATTTGTGATATGATGTTTATTACATATATTTAATAATAATATTAAAAAATATATATTTATATTATTAAATAACATGTAATATAATTATAATATTAAATGATCCAGAGTTACGTGTTTAGTGTTGGACTTGGCTGAGTCTACAATGGATTCCACAGGTTCTGTATGTAAATAAAAGAAATTAGCGTTTAATTAAAACAAAAAGAGGGCAATTACTGCACAACACAACAAAAACATGGCCGACCAAAGAAAACATGGCCGACCAAAAATGGAAAAGTAAAAATAAATCGAAAAAGGTAGTACTCTATACAGCATTTAATCAACTATGTGAAGCAAATTAGCATAATCTGATTTATTCTTTTTATTGCAGAGCCCCGGTTTTGCTGCATTCTTTCGATGGAAAGAAATTGGAGTATAAAGTAAAAGTAAAAATAGGTTGGGTTCAGAGAATTAGTTTAATTGGTAAAGTGTTTATATTTATGTGATTAGTTTAATTGGTCAAGTGTTTGTAATTATGTGATTTTGTTACTGAAAAGTCAAAAGTTCTATTTGTTAGTGAAAGATTAAAGGCTCAATTATCTCAACACTCTTCTGGTGAGATTCAAGTACATTACAAAAGTAATTGTATTATATAAATTTTGTCAAATATACAAACAAGAAAAAACTGGAACTTAGACATTTATCTCTTGTAATATTAAAAAAATTGATAATGTATTCATAAAGAGCATGCAAAAATCTGAAGTTCAGTCATTATGAAGAAAAATACTAATCATTTGTTGATACAATAAAAAAAGAAAAAGTAGTAGGATAGATAGTAGCATAGACATTTTATATCCTGTAAAATTAAAAAAACATTGATCATATGTTAGTAAAGAAAATGCCAATCATTGATACCAAGAAAAATAATGATCATTTGTCAATACTAATGTAAGTACAAAGCAGGATATAAAATCATGGAATTGAATTTACAGGCAGTTTCAGCGTGAAAGTGCAATTATTAGGGCGGCAGAAGTGGAAATTACAGTGTGAACGAAAATACAGACCATGGCAGCACCGCCGAAATAACGATGTTATGCAGATCCGCATGAGAAAGATATTATACAGTCGTATTCCTACATCGAACGGTTAATGCTGGATTTTTCTTTTTCACCTAACCACATCTAACGGCTTATATTAACAGCTTTTTTTGTTCTCTTGAATTGCCCACTACTCTTTTTGCTTTTTTCTTTTCTTTTCTTGAATGTATCATCCTGCCCACAACTTGTTTGGCTTTTTGTTATGATGAAATAGTAAGTAACCGTTCAAAGACTCGGGGCCCCATATGCCATCGTGAAAAAACCAAACCAAAATGATCTATTTTACTCGAATCATTAGTTTGCAACGACATATTTATATAATTTGATACCATGATTGGGTTATTGAGACTTACGGATTGGGTTCAAGGTAGATTTTATCTGCTGTGGATGAAGATAATTTTTTTGATTATTCATTATTTTTGGTACTTCGACATTTTCTCATATATAAATGTTAACAAAATTTAGGGTTCAAAGATTGATTTTCTCCGTTATGGATGAAGATAATTTTTTTCATTATAAATTATTTTTGGGTTTGACATTTTCACATATATGATAACATAATTTAGTTGTTGAAAACAATGATTCAGAAAACTATTGGGGGCGTATATTTAAGCCATAAGGTATTTTTTTAGAAGAACTTTCCCCTGCCCACTTGTCATCACTCATTCGATTATATGTTAGACGATTGGAAAATGTTCAGTCATTAGATCAAAGGTAGTTGGAAAGAAGATTTATTAAACCCTAACCACCTGTGTGAAAAACATGTAGAAATGATGATAGCCCACAAAAATAGGTGGAGACGAAATTAAATCAAGAACTATGAATTCTCGAAGCCCATAAAAACAAAGATTAATAGAAGAAGAAGCAGAGATAACAAGGAACACGGTTCCTACGTTTCCTAGATCGATGTACTCAAAACAAAAATCAAGATTTGTCAAAGCTCGATATAGTCTGTTGAATGTTGTCGAAGGGAGCACCAATCGTTTCTTGAAAAGATTGCCCAACAAAGATTCTTCACCACGCTTCTTCCCCTTCGTTATGTTGTTGGGAATGTTGATTTCAAGCTTGACAATGGGTCTCTTGGACCATCACATGGTCTCAAGGTTGGAGGTTTGGAAATGGTGTTTGATGGTATTGGTTGACTTCTTGGGAGATTGGTTTTCAGGTTGGTTTATTAGTATTATTGTCTTCATGGTCAAAAGAAGCTTCATTCTCACGAAGAGGGTTCTTTACTTTGTCTATGGACTTAAAAAGAGCACGCAGAATTGTATCTCGTCCGCTTTGCTTGATCCCTAGGTTGAGCAAACCAACAAGAGCCATCAGGTGTTTGGATATGTGACCAAGCTATTGGTTGCCTAGATATTGGTATTTTCAGAGTCTTTAAGAAAAATTGAGGGCTTTTATGTTAACCCTCACTTTGTCGTGCAAACCATAACTTATAATTTATACCTTTTATGTAAGGTTATTCTGGCTGTCACGTACGGCACTATTCTTCTAACCCCAAAACTGTTGTAAACCAGTTGCACCAAATTGTCAATGTGATTGTCACTGTAGTCATGATAATTGTCATTTTACTTGTTCTGGGGATTGCCACATCCCATGTCATTTTGCTGGTATCATCCCAGCTCTTATTAGCAGGCTTCATATTTGGGAATACCTGCAAAACAACCTTCGAAGCAATTGCATTTGTGTTCATTGTGCATCCCTTTGATGTTGGTGACCGATGCATTGTTGATGGTGTTCAGGTAAGGGAAGAAGGTTGAAACCCTACTTATGTATGTTTCTCTTTCTTATAAGCTCCCCAATTTTCCGCAACGTGAGTTTCTTTTTCTGAATTGTTGATGAGATCTCGGTATGATTTGATGCACCAGATTGCCAATGTGATTATCATTTCACTCATGATAATTGTCATTTTACTTGTTCCGGGGATTGCCACATCCCATGTAATTTTTCTAGTATCATCTCAACTGGTATTAGCAAACTTCGTATTTAGGAATACCTGCAAAACAATCTTTGAAACAATTGTTGTTTGTGTTTGGTATGAATCCCTTTGATGTTGTTGACCGATGTGTTGTTGATGGTGTTCAAGTAAGGGAAGAAGGCTGAAAACCTACTTATGTATGCTTCTCTTTCTCATAAGCTCCCCAATTTTGTGTAGCATGGGTTTATTTATCTTGATTGTTGATGAGATCTCGGCATGATCTATCTCCTTTAACTTCAAGGTTTTTGTCTGATCCAAGTCTTCTGAATCCATTGGTGATGACAATTTCACATTCGGTGCATCCCTAAAAGATTCAGATGGTGAGTGTTGCACAAAAGAAGTGGATATGTCAACTGTCTTTCCACTCATTTCTCTATTGTGAGATATTTTTACTATAGCATCCTTCTTCCAGTACCCTACCTCTTCATTTCGCTTCTTCAAATCTGCTTCCAGGGCCAGTTCGGCTATTTGGACAGCCTCTAGTTGCGCAAAATATTGATCTACAATTTTCGTGCTCTTCTCGAGATCTAAATTCACCACATTTAACTTCTGCATGGCTTCCTTTTCCCTGATATTTGCATTCTCCACCTAGGAAAGGACGTTTGTTATTATTTTACTTGCATGTTCTTCACCCTATTGTGCTTTCTTCTGCAGCAAATCATACTCTTATTTTGTAATTGACACAGAATTGTCATCTGATTTCTTAGATGAAGCTCATTTGCTTTATCCAAAAGAGCATATTTGACTATAGAAATTTCCATCTTAGCACTTTGTGCATCTTCTTTTGTTGCAACGATCTCAACATCAGATTCTTTGAGGGAATCTAATAATTTAGTTGCATTTTCTTTGCTTGTGTTAACCTCAATTTGAGTGCATCATACAACTTCAAATCAATATCCTTGACTTTGCCAATTCTTTCTTCAATAATTGAATTTCTTGATTAGCCTCAGTTTCCATTGCATATGCTTCTTTGGCTTCTAAGTTCTGATTCCCATTTTGTAGCAGTGGAAGCCTTCTCATCCTCAACCATCAATCGTGAAGCATATGCCAAATGGAGAGCCTTATTCAAAGAACATATCTCCACAGACAGTACCTCTACTTTTTTGGCATTGGCCTTTGAAGCATTGACAACATACTCGGCTTGTTTGGTTACGGTGTCCTTAGACTCCATCGAAATGGAGAGGTCTTTCTTGACCCATTGAAGCTCTTGATTTCAGATTTCAAGGCAACCACATCAAGAGCATGTTGTCTCTGCATAAATTCAAGTTTAGAATACAAGGCCCGATCCCTCTTTTGAGCAACCTCAGTGATGTACTGCTCAAGCTCATCGACCTGAAACTTCTCACTCTCATATTTATCCAATTCTCTCTTCTCAATCACCAGAGACTCACTCAATCTCACATTGGCTTCAGCAAATGACCTCTTACTCTCTTCCAACTCTTGAAGAGCCCTAGACTTGCATTTCTCTACCAAGGCCTATTCTTCCTTAGCACCTTCAAATTATCCTGAGCTTGATTCAGTAGCTATTGAATATCGGGTCCTTAGGTGACTCATTTAGGCCATTTATATTTTACACATACCATGAAGAAAACCGCCCCATAATGAAATCCAAATTCGCCCTATGAAACCCAACCATCACAGGCACGTAAAGAGGCAAGAAAACAAGGAGATTGAGAATAAAATTTTATGTTTCTTACCTTAGGTAATGTGTTTCTGGGAGATCTGTGGCTTGGTATTTTGGAGGGGACCTTGTCCAACGGAAGCCTACCAGTTTTTACTAGAGTTGTGTCTAAGTCTATACTCACAAAACCTTTATTTTACTTACTATGTCTAGGAGTACCAAGAGACATCTTGTGAGGCATATCTATCGAACTAGATCTATTGCAAAGTATTCAAATCAATAAATAAGTGTACACATCCTCTAATGACCATAATACATAATGGCATTCAAACTAAAAAAAAAAAAATTATTCAACACATAACCCAAAAGAAGAAATGCAACCAACAATACTACCCATATGGAGAAATGTATCCAACAACACTACCCAAATGCATAAACGAATACAACAAAGCTAACCAAATATGAAAAAGAGGATTTAACAGAGAAGCCAAAACTTATATATATTCCAATATAATCTTAAACTTTAACTTCAATTAGAGATGTTTTCATCGTATGAGACCAAATGGTATGAGATCGTAGTTTGTTACAGAAATGTGCATTAAGAGCATTGTAGTTTACACTTGCTAGTTAACAAAGGGTGGTGTTTATATGTTATTTAGATTGTGGATTCAGTCAACTTTTATAAACAACTATGCTTACCTCTTTTGTGATTTGAACTAAAATAAGGACGATAATTTTAGAGATTTTCTTTAAAATGTCCCCATTTATGGTCTACTAGAACTCTAATGTTGCGGTTCAACCATTTCACCGTAGTCCTATAGTGCTCACTTTCAATTTTCTCAACAACAATTACTGAGAAAAACGATTGATCCAAAACGGATTCAATTTCGCCTTCATATCAAATTCTTCAAATTCAATTTAAAGTTGAATCAAATCGAAGTGCTCGTCGATATGATTCCAACGGTGTGGAGGATGCATAAATCCGAGATTTGATGAAGAAGTTATGGCGAGTCAAAGTTTTTGGGAAAGATTAGGGCAAATGGCAAAAAAGTCATAAAGTCAAAGTCAACAGTCAACGTAGGGTGACATCAGTAGGAAATGTGGCAGCCCGGGAACACACCACCTGTCCCGAATGTCGTCAGCAGGAGCAGTGACATCGCAACACGCTATTGGACAGAATGGTCCAATCCGGTGCTGACACGTGTCAGCCCGGATTTGCCCAAAGTTGGCATGAAATCCCAAAAATTTGGGGTCAAGGGGAGTTGAACCCATGACCTCGCGGAACTACCAAGACTTTGCCGGAATCAGCTCACCATTCGAGCTACCGAGGTGCTTGTTAACAGATTTGTTGATTTTATATTTATTGTTGCGGGATTGAAGGCGCCATTAAAAAGGGCCAACGGCTGGGGTCAACCCCACGGTCGCCGAACCCCTTATTTGGTTACACAATTATCCCACATCCATTGCAACTGACAACCATATATGGTATATATTACCATATGTACAATGAATAAGCCAACAGAGCGCGGAGATACATGTCACCCAAAGTTTAATGCAGATATATGTTACTATATATGTATATCAATCCATATCAAAACATCAGAGTGTTGGGCGGGGGTTTTGACCCGCCGACCTCCAACATTGTAATATACACCACGCCTTTACACCTTCGGGCTAACGAATATGCCCATACGTTCAGACTTGAAACAAAACCGAACCAAAATCGTTTTAATATGTTGCAGAGCCAAACCTGCCAAATCCAGGGCATGCGAACTGAGGTGGTTTTGCATATTTCAGGGGGTCTAGAGGGCACAAAGGCCAAATATAGGCAAGTTTATACTCGTTTGACTTGAAATTTCGAGCTGAACACAATGGTGAGATTCTTTTTGTCATTTGAGTCTCTGTTTTTGATCTCATGTATGTAAAAGCATTTTGAAGACTAATAAAGCGATTGCACTAGAAGCTAAGGACCCGAAGAGGTAGCTAGGAAGTTTGGTTAACTCTGTTATCAAATTGTTGTTGCGTTGATGTGTATGTTTATGTTTCAATTTGCTTCTGTGTTTACGTTATTCGCAATCTTTTCGATCCGTTGCACTAAGTAACATAAGAAAACTTCACATAAAGTCTATAATACCTTTTTACATTTTTAGATCAAATATAGAGTAGCTCGCCCAAGAAAAATAATATGGGGCTCGCATCCATCTTTCTTTGACCTATGAGTTATTAAATAAGCATCAACATTTGAGAAAAAAATTGGTAAAGAAGAATGAAATTTTGGTGGGAATGCTATACAGTGAAATCATAATTTTTTTATATAGAATATTAACAAGTATTGTTGGAAAACTTCAAATGTCTAGGACCTGATTCCAACGCCCTTATTCCAGTGGGTATGGAAAAACATAAAGAAAAAAATAACCATATAAATAATAGGATTGACTTCTTTAATGGTAAGTTTTGGTTTGTTTAAGTCAATGCTTTTGTTCCTGTTTCATAGGACCACACATAAATGTGAAGCCTACCATACCCCAAGGAACTGCTATGTTAAAACTAATGCCTAACTCCAGCTAATTGTGGGTTATTTTCTATGTTTGAAACTGAGTATTTGATATAAAATTGCAAATCGAATTGTGGGTTATTTTCTATGTTTGAAACCAGGTATTTGATATAAAATTGCAAATCGAACTAGAGAAATCTGGTGTTGCAAATTAATGACTCGACTACGTATATTAAGTACATCTCCTTTAAATTTAATGATTAGAGTACCTAGTACATCACTTTCAAATTGATTTAAATTTTGAGGGCTACATTTTGGTGTGGTTTTGTCATGATTGCATTTGGGGAGTTGAGTTGAGCCTTGAACGGTTACTTATTTTTTTTGTAATAACGGAAAAGCAAAAAGCTGAGTGGGCCCTCATTCAAATTAATTTAGATTTTGAGGATTATATGTCGGTTTGGTTTTTTCATGATCCCATAAGGGGACTTGAGTATTGAGTTGTTACGCACTATGACTATTATTGAGTGGTTATTCACTATTACTATTTTAGGGTAACAAAAAAGCTGTTAATATAAGCCGTTAGATGTGGGTAGGTGAAAAAGCAAAACCCAGCATGAGCCATTCGATGTAGGCATGTGAGTAGTATATTATCATCTTATCAGGGTCTGCCTAACATCTTATCTTATCCACTTTTACAGCCCGAATAATTGAATTTTTCAGAAGGGGCGCTGAAATTGTCTGTAAATTCAATTCCATGTTTTCATATCGTCCTTTATACTTACACGGTATGTACTCTGCTACATGAATTTCCATCATCTCAGAAATTGCGAACACCATACATATTGTATCCGCCCTCTATTCTTTTCCTTCAGTTACAATTTTTTGTATTTTTGTGTTTTGAGGTACCAACATTTAAGCAATGTTTTTTAAGTTTTCCCTTAATTTGAGTTTACAATCTTTTGCAGGGCATAAAATGGTTATGCGGTATCTGTGAAATGCTCAGGACGTTTTGTTCTTTTCGGGAAGTGGTGGCGGCAGATAATGGGGTACCAGTAGTTCCATCCCGTGTGGATGAATTGATAAAAAATATTTTCTTATTGTAAGTGTAGGGTGATCTGTATGTCAAAAAAGAATCGATTCAAAGAGAGTATCATTTATTTATAATGTTGGCATCTCACCTCTTACTGTCTGAGTAGGCCTAGACATTGCGCTGAATAGAGATTAGACGTTATAGATTAAATTTTACAAAGACTGCAGAACTCTGTAAGGTATAGTTCGCTTCCTTTTCAGGTTTATACTTCATTTGATGTCATTGGAATGGGTTTCCTCTTTTTCAAACGATGCAGAGAAGCGGAAAAACTCGATTGGATTTTTGCTGGTTTCTTGAATATTTTGTTTCTGTTGGTTGAATATTTTGTTTTTAAGTGTTGTAGATGGCAGTCCTCTCTTCCGTTTCTTTTTATGGGTTTTCATTGCCGGCCAGTCCTGTTTTCTTTTTTTCTCTGTTTCTCATATTTTGTTTTTAAGTGTTGTAGATGGCAGTGCTCTCTTCCGTTTATTTTTATGGGTTTTCATTGAGGGTCGGCCCTGTTTTCTCTTTTGCTCCGTTTCTCAGTGATTGTTCTTTTTTGCTTCTTTGTTTGTTTTAATTCAATGCCACCTTCTTCAGAACCATACCTGCGGGTCCACTCCAGCTGCAAAACATTGAACTCTACTAAGGTTATTGTTTGATTTATTGAGTTGGGTTAGATTAATCTAATATAAATGTGTTTTTCCTCTAATATGCATATGGGT
>APFE031589980.1:15281-26015 GCA_000404065.3 Pinus taeda | reverse complement strand
AGAGATCATCGGATCTTAAGGTTGTATTTACGTGTTAAGTTATTAGAAAGGGATTTTGATTTCATTACTTATCAACATATTCCAAGACGACTTAATACGTTAACCGATGCATTAGCTAATTATGTGTTGGACATGCATTTGCATAACATGTAATTCAACATAATACAAGAAGCATAAAGTACAATAAACCATGAAACATATGTATATATATATATATGTGTGTGTGTGTGTGTGTGTATGTGTGTCCAAATTGTTTGCACCCCATGCATCATCAAAAAATAATACATGTTTGTCTGAATACATCCGGAGACAACATGTCTCTCAAAAAATATGCATAAAAAGAAAATGCCTAGATATCTAGTCCCGGTGGTGCTCATGGTAGCATGTCACCGCTCACACTAAACGTCTCAGGAGCTGGTGGATGCGAGTTGGCACCCCCACCATGTGCCTCTGGTACGCTAGCGGGACATCCGCTAGCCGAGCATAATCTGGAATCCCTCGAGTGATAGCCTCGAGGTTCTGAAGAAGCTCTCCTCTGTCACCGCCCTCCTCCTGAGGATCCGCTCCTGCTACTGTTGTTGTTGGGTGTCTCCTCGCAATGGGAGACATGCCAGCCAGACGCTCTGGGCCAACATCTACATATGCATATAAAGGTCATTAGGACAAGCATTTACTAACAAAAAAAAATCATAAAAACACAAAATCAAAAAATGAGATCATACCAATCTCCTCGTCCCAGTCCTCTCCCTTCGGCAGAGGGAGTTCAAGGTCTCCGGTGAAGTCTGTCCCCACATATGACTAGTCCTCCATCACAATCAGTTGGCAGCGAAGCCACCCGAAAAACTCAGGTCTAAAAGACATCTACTGACCACCACCACCCCTCGGCATCAGTGCCGCCCATCGAGCCATCCTTGGCTCTCGAGGTGTCGGGTCATGAACAAAGGCCCCTTGGCCCTGGAAGCTTGGCACACGTTCCAAGAAGAACGTCACCAAGATGGAGCCATCTCCGAACTGCTGCAGCTTGCCCTGCTTGGCTTTGGTCAGCTGCCTCTTCATATTGGTCATCACTGCTGATGCCCAATTGAAGACTGTCAGACTAAGGCACTTTGTTGCTAGGATCAGATGGTTCTTCGTAGCTTCGTGGGGCGCCTGTGCCCCCACAGCTCGTGTGACGGTAAACAACAATGCTCTAAGTGTCAAGTCTGGGACGGTGGAGATATCCACCTTCGAGCTGCCCTTCCCGTATCTTGTACCTGGGCAAACTCGGGCCTTCACCTTCTCCATATTCTCTCCAGATGGCCTGCTACCAGTCAGTCGAGGTACCGGCCCCCATCGTGACAATCCAGTAAGGAAGTAGACATCGGAGACGTCTAACTCCAATAATCAGTCCCGTATTCGGAACACCTTTTCCTATACGTCCCACAAGTTGACCAAATACTGTAAAAGCTCTGGCTGAGCTCGCAAATAGGACAACAGGAAAAGTTTCTTGAGCTCGCATGCTCTAAGTGCCTCCATGCAGTCCTCATTTGCCAAGGCCAATGTGTCCACTTAGTCATGTTCTCGTTCTTTCCACACGATCACCATTTTTGCGTATTTCCCTGTAAACACAAGCCCAAAACAATGAATTAAATCCTTGTATGACTTAACAGTGCAGGAAAATTAATCTAAATTTGTTGAAAATTGGCCAAAGGATACGCGCGGCCGTTGGCACGACTGTTTCTAAAACATTCGTGCCCATGGGCACGTGCCCTTTGGGAAAGTTGCCCCATTGGCGCGGGTCTGTGCCCAAAACCAGCACCAATGGGCGCAACCCTTAAATTTGAAATCCTCCCTATAGGGGATGAAACAACAATTTAAAACAAATTTCAAATGGATAGAAATGGAGCAAAAGACAAGACCTCTTAAATGACACTGACGGCGCTCCAAATGGTCCATTGGATTTGTTGCAATCGTCGATTGAAGGTCGCACTCCGAAAGCCCCAATGTCGCTCTCCAAAGGTAAAAAGTGAAAAGTAATTTTTTTTTTTACCATTTTCACCATTTTATAAATTTTTGACCCCTAAGTAGGTTTTAAAAGTCATTTTATGAATATTTGTGTCGAAAATGGATTTTACATTGGTTTCTTGTGTAACGACAGGTGTTTGTGCAGCTTTGGCGGCGAAACGAGTTGTATTTTATACTTTTTTGGACTCGGTAAATACACGAAAAAAGTCACTTTGGAGTCATCTTTTGCTCTTTTCTGACTCTCTAAACATGAAATGAATGCTGAGTTGGTCATGTCGACTCGTCAAATGGAACTGAGAGGCGGTCGTCTTTAAACCCTTTTCTGACCGTTTAAAAAACGAAAAAATTTTCGGACCCTTGTCGTTTCCGGTTCGTTAACGGTCACGAAGGGACGTGGTTTTGATCGCTTTTTTACTTTTTCAGATCAGAATCACTATTTATGAAAAGTACTCCTCGGTCGTAATGATCGGGCGGTTCTTTCGAGCATTGTTTTATACTTTTTCGAGCTCGAGAGACACAACTTTAGTGAAAAAGACACCCTGGAGTTACTTCCTCTCTCAAACTCTCTAAATATGTAAATACTTCGAGTTCTTCCTTGTCAAATCTCTTAAAACTAAATGACATCAAATTTTCATCGCAATGATGCTCTCAAGCATATGTACCCCGTCAAGCTGTCATCCAAAAATAATCGGGGTACTCGCCATAAATGGTGGGGATAGGACCACTATTGTGTGTGCGGCAATATTGCGCTCTTTGAAACATGGCACTTGTCTGCATTCGTGTCTGGGTGGGGACATCTCATCTTGTTTTCACACTTGCCTCTGTGGGTTTGGGTTATCCTGTTTGACCTCTCCACTGCTCGTCACTTTGTCACCATGACCCCTGATCAGTTGACGTCAAACACTGCCAAGTCCACTGTCGTGCCGCCGATATGTTCAAGAGAAGTTGACCTCTGCCGAATACCTAACCTCCCTCTGATACCTCACACAAAACATTTTTTCCTTCTCTGTCTCGTGTCGATGATGTGGGAAACATTATGGCCCACCTTTGATCAAGGTCACTTCCTGTCGACTTCAGCTCATTAGCCAGGAAGTTGACTTAGAGACTCCCTTCAGGTACCTTGGAGCCTGCATGCCTCAATGGTAGGTTCTTCATGTTCGACGCGAGGTTTTCATCATTGACCTTCGATCAGATGATTCTACGGGTGTTCGACACCAGCTCACTAATTCACACGCCGTGGATTGTACCTATAGTACCTTAAGGACCATTGTCATTATTGGTGGTACCTCTCGCATCTGTTAACAGTTTTCATCATTGACTGGTAATCAGACGATGTTCCTGCATGTTCGACTTCGGCTCCCATATTCGCATGCTTGGACTTGTACTTTGTTCAGGTCGATATGGAGCGCAAGACCCTGGATTTTGTCTATTGAGATCCAGGTTTCATTTTGTGGATTATTATAATCACTACATGACTCATTCACTGGATGGCTGCGACCATGCTTGAGTCTATTAATTGATCCTCACTGGATGGCTGTGTCCATACCTTGGATCTAGATTTTTATGTACTCTGCTATGGATGGTTGCGCCCATACCATGTACATCATGTATTTGAGATATCAGTTGTACTTCACGCAGGTTCTCCAGCGGCCGTGTTTTCAGTCGATCATGTTCTTGTAAAGCATTTCACCCCTCTCTTTCTTGGGCTTCATGCTTTAGGGGGCATCTATTACACAGTATTTTTTCACCGTCCCAGTTACCCCTTCTCCCACACATTGGAGGACCTATTCCGGGACCTGTGAGAAGTGACATAACTTGAAAACACCTGCATTGTATCCCTTTGAGTATGTACTTCATATGCCTTGAAGACACCTTCTGCAAAATACCCATAAATATCGCCCTTTTTCCATTGGCGTTGTTCCACAGTGTATCACTCGCGCCAATGGGGGAAATCCTCCAAAGAGGGTGCGCCAGTTGGCGCTCTGTATCAGAGTCACACTAGCGCCAACCCAGTTGGGTAAAGGTTTTAACAAACTAACTTGTGAAGGTTCTTCCTAACCTATTCATGAACTAATTCCAGTTTGAGTTAGTTCAGTTGGGCTTCGAATCTCCCTAGGAGGGAAGTAGTTCTCCACCTCTCATGGAAGCTTCCTAATGATAAGGACAATCCCATGAATCTTGTGGATGATCTTATCTCCTTCTCCTCTCTCGATATAAGCTTGTCCTTTTGCCTTTGACAAGCTACTTAGTAATTCTACTCTTCAAGCTCCAAATTCTAAGTCCCAAAGTCTGAGAATTTCTAAGCTTATGCTACAAGAGGCCTTGTTCATCCCCATAAGGCTATATCTTTAAGGAGGAGATCCATGTCCAAGTAACCAAGGAGAGAGAAAGGCTTGTTCCCCATCCCCTACAAGCTTTGCAAGGCATGTGTTGTTGATCACCCAGCCAAAGGAGGATTTGACGTCAGAAGTTGGTTGTATTCTCTTTTGTTTATCAATAATAATAGACGACTATCATTATGGTTCCACCCTCATTGTCTTTATAATGATGTTTGAGTTGTATCCTTTCTGACTGATACATATTTGCATTTCTTGGATTTTATGCTTGTATTTGTCTTGTTCATTGCATGTGCAGGTGTTTGTTCAAGAGGATCGTGAGGATTGTGACCAGCTGAAGCGAAAGAATGGGAGCGATGACTCTTCTACGAATACTAGCATTGGATTCGAGGTAGGCCCTCATCATCGGTCTTTACTTTTCAATTAGGAACCTGCGTGTTAGCGTTGTTTGATTGTTGCTAGACCCGATTTAGGCTAGTGGGATCACCTCTGTCCGTAGAGGGGATTTCATAATGCAACATAAACTTATAATGTGGTTGTTTTCTATTTTTTTAAGACATCATGCAATAGATCCTATAGAAAATTTGTGATAGGTTAACCCGATAATGAAATATAAATCAAAGCATAATATTATAAGCTACTTCTACTATCAATTTACAGAAGCTTAAAGATCAAGCTAAACAATATAACCAGAAGAAGAAGAATCAATGGCACAATACACATGAAAAATACTTTGGGGAAAGTTTGAGATAAAAACCCCACACTAATGTATTATCATACATGGTGGAAGTACATAGGAATTATACAAAGCCTTAGCTCTCATAGCTAGCCAGCTCTCAGTACAATTTTCACAGATGCTCACAGGCAACCTTGGCTTCTCTCCAGCCTTCCTCTCTGCCTTCCAAGCTCCTATTTCATTGCATTTTTCCTTGTGGATGATTAGCATTTTACCAAGTGGAAAAACAAGCCTTCAAAACTGCACAATCCTCAAGGATGAATCCTTGACTGCATGCATGAGTTTTCTCCATGATAAAAACACATGAAACTGATAGTACACTGTCCTTGAACATTAATCTCAACTAGGTATTTCTTAGAATAGACATGCATGAGTTTTTGATGAGGGAATCTCCAGTTAACTGGAGTAGCACTAGTTGAGTGCATTAATGCATGAACTAACTATTAAATCACTATTAGTTCCTCAAACCGTTTGGAACTAATTTAACTAGACTTAACTCAGTAAACTGAGTTAACTAATTACAACTAAAATATAACTCAATCTTATCTCCTTAATCTAAGGGATAACTCTTGCATGACTTCAGAAAGACTTCTAACTTGAATTTCTCCAACTAATTAATTTAAAATAAATTAATTAATTATTTCCAAGTAGCTGTAAAGACTAAATTCGATTTTAATTCACAATTTAATTCAAGGACAAATTAAATTGGAACATTCTTGTTGCTATATTTCAACACTCCCTCTCAACAAGAAATGGATTATCTGCCACCCTAATCCTGTCTCTATGGAACTCTAATTTACACTTTGACAATGCCTTTGTCAAAATGTCAGCATCTTGCTCCTCTATTGAAATATCTATTGATCTGAAAATAATTTCAAATTTGTTTCACCTTTCATTTTCCTTGCCATACTTGAGTTGATCTTGTTTGCAACCACTTGTGCCTTTCCAATCATCTCCTCCACTGTTGCAATCAATGATAACATATTTATAAAACTTTTCATAATATCTCCCCCAACCTCCACCCTCGTAATTATATTACCCCACTCCATATTATCTCTCCCCACCAACATGTTTTACATAATATCTCCCTCTACCCCCATCCTCATTATATTATTTGTATGATATCTCTCTCCATAGGATGAGGGTGAGGGTAGGGATAGGCAGAGATATTATGAAAAAAATATTATGCTTTTCATAATATCTCCTCCCCATCCCCAACCTCATAATATGTTGGGCACAATCTTGCTCCACGATAACCCATCACATGAGTGGTGTGGGGGAATACTATTCCCATATTATGAGGTTGTGGATGGGGGGAGATATCATGAAAATTATAATATTCTTGGAATAATATCTCCCTCCACCCTCACTCACATATGATTCACATAAGATCTCCCCACCCGCACCCTTAACCCTCATTATGAGGGTGGGGGTAAATGGTCGGGAGAGTTATTATGTAAAACAGGGAGATATTATGGAAAGCATAGGAAAATTTGGGTGGAGGAAGATATTATTCTAAACATATTATGTTTTTCATGATGGTTTCCCCTGTCCCTAACCTCATATTATGCTAGGCACAATAAATCTTACCACACCCTCATTATGTGAGGGTCAAGGTGGAGGGAGGTATAATGATAAGCATATCATACTTGTCATAAAATCTATGCTTATCCTTAACCTGATAATATGTTGGGAATACTATCCAGCCCCCGCCACACACATTATGATGGTGGGGGTGGGTGTGCAAGGAGATAGTATGGAAACCATAATATTAGGGTGGGGCTAGGGAGGGAATATTATGTAATGCATATTAAGTTTTGCATGTTATGTTGATAATGAAAATAATATTTAAATGTGTAATACTACATTAAAAAAGAAACATTTATGCAACTAAAATCTATTAGGTTAGGAAAACAAATGTTTTACCTTTAAAAAAAGAAATCGATGATAAAAAAATAGCATAGTTTATACATTTTATGTTTTTGTATTTTCTCGGGTATATTGTGTTCAAGTTTTGGTTACAAATTGTTGGAATTGAAAATTTGAGTTATTGACTCTACATAATCTAAGTGTTTCATGGGATTTTTAGAATATGGATTCCATTTATACATTCAAAAGTATAATTTAAGTCAATGCTTGAGTAGTTTTGGATGCTTCTGTATAAAATTCTCATCCTCCCATGTAGAATCTTCCACAGGTAAGTTCTTCCACTTGATAAGATACTCTGAAATTCATCAATTTCACAGCTGTCGAGTTCTTGTTTCTGTTACTGCTTCAGGTTCCAATATGATTTTTCTTTCCTCGTCAAGCTCAGAAACTATTGTTTGAACTGGGAGCTTGTCACCTATAATCTTCTTTAAGCATGAAACATGGAAAACTGGGTGCACTCGGGAAGATGCAGGAAGTTCCAATTTGTATGCCATAGTACCAATCTTTTGCAACACCTTGTATGGACCATAATACTTTGGTGATAATTTACTATCCTTCTTAGCTTGCTTGAGGGACATTTGTTTTTATGGTTGTATCCGTAGAAATAATCAATCACTTACATCAAAACTTCTCTCGTTGTGATGTTGATCTGCTTTTTGTTTCATTCTATTATGCGCCAAAGTGAGGTTATCCTTTGAGACTTGAAGAACTTTTTGTTGATGCTTGATGTGATCTTCCACTACTTGAAACTTAGAATTTTCTCTTAAATATGATGTGATGGATGGTGAATGATATCCATAAAGCGCCATAAATGGGGTCATTTTTGTTAGAGTATGGAAGCAAGTGTTATACCACCATTCAACAAGAGGCAACCATTTGATTCATTGTGTCTGTTCATTAGATACAAAGAAACAAATATATGCTTCCAAAAATTTGTTCACTGTCTTAGTTTGCCCATCAGATTGAGGATGATAAGATGAGCTATGAGCTAACTCAGTACGCAGACAAGAAAATAATCTTTTCCATAAATTTCTAGTGAAAATAGGATCTCTGTCACTTACAATAATCTTTGTGTTTCCATGTAGCTTTTGAATTGTTTCCATAAATGTAGTAGCAACTGTACAGGCTTTAAATGGATGAGATAATGTACAAAAGTGTGCATACATGGTAAGTCTATCAACTACCACCATGATGACACTCTTTCCTTCGAACTTGGGTAAACCTATGATAAAATCCATTGAAACCTCCTCCCAACATTGACTTGGAATGGATAAAGGTTGTAAAAGACTCGGGGTCTTAATTGTCTCAATTTATTTTTTGGCAAACCAAACATTCTACCACAAAATTTTGAATATTAGATTTAAGGCCATCCCAAAAAAAATCCTTTTTAACCTTGTGGTAAGTTTTTAAAAATCATGAATTCCCTCCTAAGGGAGATGTGTGCAATTCCATAAGAATATTTTGTTTGAGTTGGGAATTTTTACAGAGATATAAGTGATGTTTGTACCATAATGAATCATATTTCTAGCTAAATGTATCAGATGTACTAGGATCTTGCAGCAACTTTTGAATGAGTGCCCACACTTCTTCATCATTCTTCCATTCATCCCTTTCTTCATTTATCCAATCTGGTTGGATAATAGAAATGGCACAAAGCAATGCTTCCACATCCTCATCCTTTCTTGAGAGTGCATATGCAACAACATTTTTCTTTCCTTTTTTGTAGTTGATTTCAAAGTCATAACCCAACACCTTTGTGACCCATTTTTGTTGCTCTTCTGAAGATAATCCTTGTCCTAAAAAATATTTAAGACTATCATGATCTATTTTTACCTTGAAGTGTCCTCCCATTAGGTAAGGTCGCCATTGCTTAAGTGCATGTAGTATTTCCAACATTTGCTTCTCATAAATAGCTTTGTGTAAATATTTTCCTTTGATTGGATGACTTTAGAAAGAAATGGGTCTTTCTTCTTTCATTAAAACAACACCAATTCCATTTCTTGAGGCATCACATTCCACAATAAAGGTTTATGTGAAGTCTCGCATAACTAAGACCGGTTCTTGGCACATTTCTTCTTTAAGATGTTCAAAGGCCTTCGTTGCTTCTAGAGTCCAAGAAAATGCATCTTTCTTTAGTAATGTTGTTAAAGGTACCACTATTCTCCCATAATTCTTAACAAACTTGCGATAATACCCTGTCAACCCAAGAAATCCTTGCAAATCCTTTATGGATGTGGTGATTTTCCATTCCTTAATGGATTTAATTTTGCTAGGGTCTACCTTAACATCTTCATGAGATCTAATATGACCCAAATATTCCACTTCTTGTACTCCAAAGAAACATTTGGAGGTTTTTTCATATAAGTGTTTTTCCTTCAATAGTTTGAGCACTCTGTCAACATGTTGAGCATGATCCTTCCAAGACTTGTTGTAGATTAGTATATCATCAAGAAATACTAACACAAATTTTCTAAGGAAGGGTTTGAAAATGGAACTCATCAAACCTTGAAATGTAGAAGGTGCATTGGTAAGGCCAAAAGTCATGACCAAAATTTCATAATGACCTTAATGAGTTCTAAATGTTGTTTTCGTAATGTCTTTAGCCTTCATTCTAATTTGATGATATCCTGAATGAAGCACTAACTTGGTGAAGTAAATTTCTCTATGCAATTCATCCAATAATTCATCGATGATAGGAATGTGGAATTTATCTTTAATAGTGAGCTTATTGACCTCCCTATAATTTGGACACATGCACCATGATCCATCCTTCGTTTGCACCAATACTACTGGAGTATAGAAAGAACTTTGACTAGGTTGAATTATACCAGCATCTAACATTGATGCAACCATACATTCAATTTCACTCCTTTGGGCATAGGGATATCTGTAAGGCTTGATGTTTGGAGGAACACTTCATATAATAAAATGAATAGCTTGATCATGATCACGAATAGGTGGGAGGCCTTTGAGAGTCTCAAATATTGAAGAATGATTGTCCAAGACTTTTTGGAGATCTGTAGAAATAGATGATTCCAATGTGGGAACCTCTAGCAAACATAATTGTGAAATTACATCTCGTTGTTCTTTCTTTAGAATATTTTTCATGTTGTTAGAGTTGATTATATTTCCCGGTTTCCCTGTGATACCCCTTAATTCAACTTCCTTTCCTTCCAAAACAAATTTCAAGAAAAGTTCTTGAAATTAAAAATTATCGTACCTAAAGATTGTAACCATTGGACTCCTAGTACAACATCGACACCACCCATTGGAATGGAAAGCATTGGACTATTCAACACATATTCTCCCATGAATAGCTCGATATTATGACACTTTCTAGAGAAATTAATGGTTCCTCCATTTGAAACCATCACTTCACACTATGGTGCTAGATATAGGAAGCAATTCAATTCCTTGGCTATCTTACAATGAATAAAATTATGGGCACTGCCCGAATCAATCAACACTATTACCTTTTTCTTCTTGATATGTCCTTCTATCTTGATAGTTTGATGAGTGGTAATTCCAACCAATGCATTACAAGATATGGTCGGATTCATTTCTTCTTTCTCTAGGGATTTTTCCTAGTGTGTATCCTCTTCTTTTGATGTTTCTTATTCCTTTTCTTCCTCCTCTTCACAATATATGTAAAATAATTTATTCTCAGCACACTTATGACCTTTAGTGTATTTTCTATCACAACTGTAACAAAGCCATTTTGCTCTTTTT